>VYZX01010483.1:0-49288 GCA_013401335.1 Brachypteracias leptosomus
GGCCTCGCATGAATCCCCACACAACATAAAACAAGAGTGTATTATTTGAATTATTGTATTTATCCTGAAATACTCAGCTTTTACATCCCTCTTTATATAAGTGATCTGATAGTAGCTGTTGCATTTATTTCTTAATTGGTGGCAGAATTAACCACAAGTAGCTAAAGGGAAAAATTAGTGTGTGAGAAATGCTTAAAAGCCAGAATGCTATTTTCAATTTGCTTCATTTATAATTCAACAGATACAAATAGTGCAACTCTGCAAAGTTCCCACACAGAGTATCCTAGTGAAGCCAGTAGAAACATGAGGATTTACAGGAACAAGCCCTGTAAAGCAGGGTCAAAAAAGCCAAACAACCCAAGAGTGGGGAGAGACAAAAATGGGATATTATGAAAACAGCAGTGATTCCTTTCATTCTACAAGATTAGTTACACAGTTTTCCATTCAAAAGAAGTCCAAGTATAATACATTTGTGCTAGAAAACAGGTTCTATTTTCTTCTACTGCATATTCCTCTGCTCTACAGAGCACTAGAAAACATTAATGCTTTTGCTTAAGAAAATCTATTCATAGGTGTAATACACATATCTAGTCTTGAGTTAATAGGTTTCAATTAATAGATCAGTCATACCTACCTCAATATAAAGTCCATCAAGTAATATCCCCAGATTACTTACATAACCTGGACAATAAATGGACAAACTTTTCTCACCATACCATTAACCTAGCTGTGTTAGGACTTGTAGAGACTACAAAGCCATGTGAAACAAGGTATGCAAATGCACTGGATCCCTGGCCGCATGGCCACTTGGCACTGCATTTGTGGCTGGTTAGGTTAGAAAGACTGCTGCAGGATTGTGTGGGACAATCCTGACCTTGGGAACAGAGCTGCTGGAAAGAAGAGCATCTCCAAGTAGAGTCATTAGTCCTGCTACAGCTGAACAAATAGTGTCTCTGGGCATGGATGACTTCGTATGAAATTAAACTTTATTTCAAATCAAAACCCTGAGGATGATTCCTAAAACTCACCCACAGTTTTGGGGGGTGGTTTAACACACATGTATACCAAATGAGAGAATAGGGGTTTGTTTTCTTAAAAACCCATTCTTGAACTTCTGCGTGAGGTTCATCAAAAAGCCTAACACAGAACCTCAGGCACCAGGGTAATATGAGCACATCACCCTGTCACAAGATAGCTAGTGACTGAAAAACTGTAAGAAACACATTCCTCAGTAGCCTGGAGAAGAAAGCCGAGACCCCCGGGGACTGTCTGCCACCAAGGTACTCAGGAACCCGAGGAAGCAAGTGCTTTCCCACCACTGAGCTACCCTTCTACTCAGTTCTGCTTGCAGAGGAGGATGGTGGCCCCTGCTGGCACACACCACACCAAAAAGCTCAGCAGCAGCAGGTAGCCAGATGCTTGCTGTCTGAGATTAACACAAAGCTATTCCACGTTTTGTTGGAAATTACTAAACATTGTCTCATGGATGAGACTTCTGTAGTGAAGTGAAAATATCATTATGAATGATGATAGATTTTTGCAAAATGATTTGTCCACTAAAGTTTCAATTAGCAGAACAATTGCCAGATACTAGTTGAAATGAAGCACTGGAAATACAACCTCAAAAGTTGTTTACAATCCTTTAAATGTAATCCTTTAGGCTAGCATTTTCTGTATTCAGATAAGAATTTTTAGATCATGAAGACAAGAACATTATATTGCCTATGTAGGTATTTGTACTAATATGGCTTAAAAATTAAATGAATGTGACTTAAAAATTAGATTAATTAAGTGAAGTAAAATTTCAAGTTAATTTAGGTTCATATAGCCAGGGATTTCAAGGCAACTAAGAATTTGCCATGCTGCAAGAATCAAAAACAATATGCCTAAACCCAGGCAATCTAGGCAGTAGCTCTGCATACACAGCTGCCTACCTAAGAGCAGCTAAGACGTGCTACTTGGTCTTTCCTGTCGCACACCAACAATCCAGCTTTCCCTTTTACTGCCATCTAAACAGAGACATGACCTTTCCACTTGCAAGTTAACAAGTTAGAATTACTGCTCACTTCACAGAAGTACAGGCCGAGACTTGAGCAAAATACATGATCTACAAATGCATTTCAATAATGCAAGGCATAAAATCAAGTAAGAAGATGCTTTATTAGTCATCTTTTTAGCAGGGAAGTCTTATGTTGCAAGCCAGATAAATACCTGTCACTCCTTCCTCTGTATTAGCACACAGAAAGGTACAGTTACTCCTTAGTGCCAGCTTACAGTCTAACCAGAGCTGAGAAAGAGGGGAAATGAGGCACACAAGCTTCCTGACACAATAAGAAACAGAAGCCAATACCTGATGTTTCTGTTGAGATGTATCCTTTCACCCTCACTATGTGTTCAAAATGGATATATAAAGGCTAGAGGCATTGCTGTGTATTCAATATATAGCACAGTTTGTATTTATAAATAATACATATACTCAAGTATACTTCTAAAATATGCTTCATCATTGCGGTCTGTGATCCTTTCATGAAAGATGCTGCTATGAAGTTGTAAAGCTTCATCTGAGTACAGGCTGTAGCAACTAACATCTCTGCAGTGTACAGCTGAGCCTGAACCTTTCTGTGCATGATCTATGTTGATAAACTTGTGTTTGTAGTTGAGGGAAAACTGCACATACCTCAGTATAAAACACACTCAACTTTTAATGTTCACTACAGCTAAACAGTGGCATTCACAACTATTGCTGTCAACTGTCAAGTAAGTCCTAACAAATAACAAATGGATTGCTATTGCAGATTTTGAAGAAAAGTACTTTATAAATCCTTCAAATCCCAGTCAGCTACAGAAAAACAGTAATCACCAAAAATAATTATTTATTTTTTTTAAAAAAAAAAGAGAGAAAAAAAGAACAAGCAGGAGACTTTGGTGCATATGTTCTTTGGTGCCACCTGAGAGAGACTCCTGAGAAAAATCTGTATTTATCACAACTGCCAGACTCAAACTTCAATGTATATGCCTTAGGTACAGAGAGCAGGTAGATTGCTTTCATGGAGAAATCAGTTCTGTGAAGAAATCAGATCAATCAGGCTCTCAAAATGTGCTACAGTTTCTTGCCAATTTTCCATTGCTTTCCACTCACAGAATCAAAGAATGGTGGGAGTTGAAAGGGACCTCGAGAGATCATCTAGTCCAACCCCCCTGCCATATAAAGTTCACCTAGAGGAGGTTGCACAGGAACTCGTCCAGGAGGGTTTTGAATTTCTACAGAGAAGGAGACTCCACAACCTCTCTGGGCAGCCTGTTCCAGTCCTCTGTTACCCTCACAGGAAAGAAGGTTTTCCTTATGGTTAGGTGGAACTTCCTGTGTTTCAGTTTGTACCTGTTACTTATTGTCTTGTCACTGCGCATCACTGAAAATAGTCTGGCCCCATCCTCTTGCCACCACCCTTTAGCTATTTGTAAGCATTGATAAGATGCCCTCACTGTTTTCTCTTCTCCAAGCTAAACAGCCCCAGGTCTCTCAACCTTTCCTCCTAAAAGAGATGTTCCTGTCCCCTAATCATCTTCATAGCCCTCTGTTAGACTCTCTCCAGTAGTTCCTTGTCTCTCTTGAATTGGAAAGCCCCAAACTGGATACAGTACTCCAGTTAACTTGTTGTCCACAAAGACTCCCATTTATGTGTATGCAGAGCTGCTTTCCAGCAGGTCAACCCCTAACCTGTACTGGTGCATGGGGTTATTTCTGTCTAGGTACAGGACCCTACACTTGCCCTTGTTGACTACTCAATAGATGGGCACTAGCCAGCCTGCCTTTCCTTGTTTGAGCACAATGTTAACTCTCTCTAAAAGAAGTAATCTGCTATGCTGCACCAGACATGCTTTTCTCTAGAGGATCAGAAAGAGCCAGAGTTCCAGGCATCAATTCTACACTTAGAATTGAATTTGCATTCAGACTTCAGATAAAGCAAGAAATGAAAACATTACTTCTAAATAAAGAAAAGCATGAATCTCATTCATACTCTTTCAGGGGAAAGCATTAATTCTCACCACTGTGCTAATGCTTCACATTTGTTTTCAAAAAACATTGTTCAGTATTAATAACAGATGCTTCATCCATCTAACCCTTCACATATCCTGTCATTTGTTTTTACTTTCAAGCTTGCTGTTCTTAATGGATTCTTTTTCCAAGTAATGCACGTCATCCTAGATGCTGTATCATTGCAAGACTGAAGTGTCTCTCTTCTTTCCCCTCATGCGTATTTTCTGATACCCCTTTCCCAAACTATTACCATACAATGTAAAAATTTGATATATAAAAAAAATAGTCTTAGTTGAGCAACAATAAGTTGTACCTGTAAGTGAACAGTGAGTTGAAGTAAGCATGGTTTCATAATTAAGATGTTAAAACAGTATACACAAGACTTGCATTTGGTTCCACACTCAGACAGGATCTTCTTATAACCTTAGGTAAAACTCATAATCCTTCAGCTTTCTTAGATATAAATGAGAAGAATGATACTGTCCATACACTCACCTTATTTCTGAGCAGTTTTGAGGCTTAGTATATTCTCTATTTGCTGATGTCCAATATTTAAACACATCAGAATACAGATTGATAGGTGTCTCTAAACATTTCAAGGAAGAATAAGAAGAAAAGCAGAAAAGAATCCTTGAAAGTCAGCCTGTTTCTTTTTTAATTCATAAATATTTATAGAAAAACAGTTTACATTCTTTCATTGCAGAAATTAAATGGGATACAAACTCTTTGACACAATTAAGCAGGAGGAATCAGAGTGAAAGATTAGAGCCCTGGTTGAAGGCAGGATCATCTCGCTCCTTTTCACTGAAAAGATCTGTGATACATTGTTATATAAATCTCTCTGTGTGAGTAATTATAGAAAAATCAATCATATTTATCTAGGTATAGATACGTATCTATATAGGTATCTAAAAATCATACACAAGACAAAGTTTGAGGAAAAACAGTGAAACAGTATTGAGTTAATACAGAAATAAAAATACACATGTATATAAAGTATTCTGATATGTATATATGCACATATACTCACACACAGGATATATACACTCATATAGAGAAAAATGTATGCTTTGAAGTCCAGAGAGGGACTTCCATTCACTAGGTAATATCACTGTTAAACTTGATCACTGCTGTCTTAAAATAAGTTGGGAAAAGTACAGATGAGATGCAGAAGAAAAGGAAATCAGTCCATTGTTAGGAGTTATAGTCAGTGCAACAATAATACTAACATCCTACACACATATCCTTTCCCTTATCAATTCCTTTGACTAACATTGTTCCAGGAAGGTGTCATACAATCTTCAAGTTATATCACAATCATCAATAAACTGACAGTTTTGTAGTGTATATACATGTGTTCAATAGACATTACTCTGGAACCATTCTTGTATGAATCCAGTTCAGCATATGCACAAACCATAAATGCTTAAATTCTATGCTTAAAGTTAAAAATGTGTTTGTGTCCTTTATCTGGGCAGTAAAAATAACTGACAGAAGTATTAATTTTGCTCGAGCTTGATTTGGGCTGAACTTCTGCAAGTTCTGTGCTTAGCCCATCACATACTGTGAACTCTGTTTAACCCCTTAAGAACTGGGTATGAACTCTGAAGTTCTAACTTAAAAAAAAAAAAAAAAGGACATGAGTACCACTGACAACTTTATGCCCTTGCATTTCACATTCTGGGTTAAAGACACCTGGAAAAAACAGGCTTTAAACTTTTGATAGTTAGCTTTAGTTAGTCATTCACCTCTCTAAGCATTGGTATTTTACATTGTATAATGGGCAATGCCTTAAGGAGGAGAAGCAGCAAAACCCACAAATACATGTTGCTCTAACTCAATCCAACTTATAGGGCACCCAGAGCCCCTTGATTCTGAGAAATATCCCCACTGAGGTAGACAAGACAAGGTTTAAGAGACACTGCATTAATAAAAAGAGATGTCTGTGACTGCCAAGTTTCCTGTTCCTGAGAGCACTGGCATTGCTCCTGGAACAGAGGGGAAGGAAGAACAGTCTGTTAAAATACTATTGTCTCCAATAACTCAAACATCTGCAGGAACAAGGGGATTAGCTCCTCTTTCCCCTTTCCTTTCTTCCACTTCTTGGTCACTTTCAACTCTAAGCACTTGCAATGTTTGTGTATGTGCCATACTGCAATATTGCCTCAAACCTGACAGTAGGAAACCCCAGTTATTTATTTAGTGTTATCAGCTAAAACTAAGTTTATGTAGCAGCTTCTCAAAGCATTATACCAAGAACTCATAGAAAATAGAACATTTAAAAGTGTTTTTTAAAAACCAACCTATTTGTTCCCAAGGAGTAAAAAGAGCATCCACATAAGATTTTATTATATGTAACTGGACATTTTTCACTGTTGAAATTAAAGCTTTGGAAAAGGCTACAGAATATAAAACCCAAGTCATGTTTCCAAAGTGTTTTAAAATGATATATCTGCATATTCAGCTTGACTCTGGATAACACATCAATTTCCATTATAAGTTTTGTTATATGTAATTGAAAACACTAACACAGGGCCTTTTCTCTTGTATGTTACACTAGAAAGGGGTTTTAAACCACTTTTTAAAAAATATGTAGAGCTTAATCCAGAAACAGATAGAATTCATCTTTTGTGAATAACAACGTATGCTGAAACAACTACTCAATAGCCTCAACTCTCCCAAAAAAGGTTATTTTTACCATTACAAGAATGGAAGTTAATTAATATCATAACACTCTGGTTATGAACTGGCGCATTATCTGATGCAAGACACATAAGTATAATCCAGTTTGTTACCAAATGGTATGCTAGCTCATGTTATAAACATCCTGGCAGCAGTGAAGTGTGTTTGCTCTCTTCTGGTACATACATCTCCATTTCTTAGCCACTAACATTAAAACTAGTATTTAAGAGTTGAAACAACTTGGCATGTGAAAATTTGAGTTACTTCTCATATGGGACTAATTTAAACAGATCAAGAATAGATATCTACCTAAAAAATATGCTCAACCACACATTATATGCTCAATGAAGAAATCACAGGATGAAGTTATGTACAACTGACTTCTACAGATTAGACCATAAGGATCCCTGCTGTCTTCTATACAAATAAACAAAAAAATACCACCAAAACCACACATGCCTGACTCGTTTTCCCATTCTATAGTCCTATTTAAGAATTTAGTTGACTTAGAAGGGGGTGTGGGCATCTTCCTTGTTATGATAAATCAAGCTTTCATCTCAGAGAACTTTTAAAACACATTATCTGCAGCATTCAGACCTGGAAAGCATCCAGCACTGTAGTGGGTCTGTCTGAGCTGATTTTCCTCATGCAGCCCTAGGACCCAGAGAGTGTTGATAACACACACCTTTGTTATGACTATCAGTGCTCACATGGCACCAAAGGTACGGGGNTCATGCCCTGACTGTATTAGATGCTCTTTTCAAGCTTAGAATTGGTTTCACCTCTCATTTCTCAGGTCAGAAAGGGTTAATGGTACTTCAAAAGGTAGCACATACTCTCAGCTGGATAAATTCTTTCATTATGGAGGGAATTAAGGTCCCACGGGAAGCTCCTTTTGTCTATTAAAAGGAGAATTTTTGGCTGCTAAGGGAGGCAGAGCTGTGGGAGAGTGTTTTTAATGAACTCAAGTAAAAATTGCATGAATTAACAGCTGCATCACTGAACTGGATGTCAGAAAATATGTGCTCTATTACTGGCTTTGTGACCTCAGGCAGATCAGTTTTACTTCATAATCACTGCACTACAAATAATTGGTAGCCAAAATATCTTGTAATGCAATTCTCACACAGCACTGTTAGCCATTTTATGTTGCTTTCAGTTTAGTAGCAAATGAGACAGGAGATGTCTCAGCCCTTTTAAAAAGGTAAAATAGAAAGATAAGATGTAACCCAGGACCAGGTTTGCTGAGTGCCATATGTGCCCAGCAAAAAGAAAGGCAAAAAGTGAACAGAGAGACAGCAAGTGAGGAAGAAACCCAAGAAGCAAGATTGCCTTAGACATACTGACCAACAAGCAAGCAGGAGAAACCATATCATCCTATTTCCAGGCATTTCCCCTTTTGCTGGGCTATAAAGTCTTCTTCACCTGGTGCTGTTTTAGCAGCCTCATGGCTGATGTCTGAGGTTGTTCACTTTACAAATTAAAATGATAAGCAGAAACCGCCCTCATCTACTCCATCTCTTACAAAGACCTGAGGTGCCCCTTACATCCTTTTTAAGATCAATTCAAAGCAATACAATACATCCAACAGTCAGTACTGCAGAAGACACTGGAATAGCGACATTTTTAAAAACTAATAAATAAATAGAACCTAGAATTCACCACAAGCTAAGTAAATAAAGTCACAGAGTTGTGTAGGACTTTGCTGGTCACAATGTCAAGCATATTTAAGGAAATCAGTGAAGTATATAACAAGTTGGACATGCAACAGGCCATATCTTGCCTTCTGAAAGAAACAAGGATGGCTTAAAGTTTGGAAAAGGGAAAGGCTTATTAATCCTCTATAATACTGTCTTCTTACAAGGCTATCAATCACTTTGCTGTACATTATAAAACAGAGACTAGATCCCCAAAGCCCAATAAAATTTAGAAAGGCATTCTGCATCCTCTTCCCTTCTGGTTTTGAAAAAATCTTTCCTCGGCTGGTATTAACCCAGACTACCTGTCTCTTCATATTAGCCTCAAGCTGCTTCTCAGCTCTCAGTGCAACCTGGGTAAGAGATTTCTGTTCTCATCCTGCACCTTAACCAGTAAAGTTTCTAGTTATAATGTCAATATTTTCTCTAGATCAAACCAATATTTGGTATCTTGGCTTTCTTCAAAAATGAAATTAATACTGCAGCAAGAAAACCTCTTCTGACTTTTATCAGTTTTGAAACATAAGCTCAAAAAGGAAATCTCAGGTGTCTTTTGAAAATGGAAGGAAAATATCCCAGCTACGACCTTTAGACAATGACTCTAATTTTTAATATCTATAATTACAATTCAAAAAATATTGTACCCTGCATTTTTCAGAAAGCTGCCCCTAAGTATTAGGGTACATTAGCCTAATTGGTTGAAAATAAATAAATAAAGGCCAATGACCAGATTCCTACTGTGCTGTGTCATGAAACCAGATTGTACAGAGTAAGAAATGTAGGATATTTGTAATAACCTCTGTCAGAGAGAATTCAATTGAAGTTCCTCTTTCCTATTGATCCGCAAGTTGGCAGGCTAGATACATGACATAATGTTTGCTCTCTCTTTCCCCCGTCTACATATATTTATGGGTCTAGATAACTCAATAATCAAAAAGTATGTTACAGCATAAAGTCTTCATCAGATGAAAAATTACCTGATGTCAGCATCCCTCATACCTGACATCTAGCTGAATTAGCAGGTGTTCACCAGAGTTCTCACATGCAGTGTCCAGTTTGCCATACTGAAATAGAATCATAGAATCATTTGGACTGAAGAGAACTTTAGATCAACAAGTCCAACCATTAACCCAGTACTGTCAGGTCACCACTAAACCATATCCCTAAGCACCACATCTATCCATTTTGAATACCTCAAGGGATGGTGACTCTACCACTTCACTGGGCAGCCTGTTCCAGTGCTTGACAACCCTAAGAAGAAACTTTTCCTAATACCCAATCAAAAACTTCACTGGTACAACTTCAGGCTGTTTCATCTTGTCCTCTCAGTTGTTACACAGGTGAAGAGACCAACCCCCACCTCGCTGCAACCTCCTTTCAGATAGCTGTAGAGAGCAAGAAGGTATCCCTGAGAGACTTTTCTCCAGGGTAACACAACCCCAGTTCCCTCAGCTGCTCCTCATAAGACTTGTGCTCTAGATCCCTCACCAGCTTTTTTGACCTTTTTTTGGACACATTCCAACACCTCAATGTCTTTCTTGTAGTGAGGGGCCCAAAACTGAACACAGCATTTGAGGTGCAGTCTCACCAATGCTGAGTACAGTGGACAATCACTTCCCTGGTCATGCTGGACACACTATTTCTGATAAAAGGCAGGATGCTGTTGGCCTTCTTGGCCACCTGGGAACACTGCTGGCTCATGTTCAGCCAGCTATTGACCAATATCACCAGATCCTTTTCCACGGTAAAAAAAGGCAAACAAAAAAAAATCCACACAGCATTTTTCAGCTATAACATTGCTATTCAGAAGAGGTGAAATGTCCTGTTGAAAGTAACGAAGGCATACAGCATGTCCTCAGTGAACAGGAGTGGCCTTTGACAAGCACAACTCAAAGCTGGGTGTCTCAGCACTATGACAGCACACACAGTACAGGTTAGCTCTGTGCATCCCAAAATCAAAGGCAAAAACCTCGTGGTCTAAAGCCCTCCTCTCTAGAAACACATCATCAGCTTCAACACCTACAAATCATTAGCTTAAATCCAGTGCATGAAGAGAATACCCTTGTAAAAGGCTTTTTGGCTCCAGCTCAATAAAGTCAGATTGCTCAGCTAAATTAAAAGCTTTTTTTTTTTTTATTACCATTCAGGAACAATTAAGTTCATTATGTACTCAAACTATGAATTTTATAGAAATCTCATATTTAGTTGCCAGTATAAAGCACATGTTTTTTCCATTCCTTTCATAGTATTCATCACCAGCATACTACCATACAAAACTACTGAAAAACAGTGAGAATGAAGAATAAGTTTAGAAGATGTACTTGCTATTTGATTGCAGAAATAAAATTATAATGGAGTTTCTAGATACTGAAATGTTTCAATTCTTTTTTGTGGGAATGAATTTAAAAGTGTTGTATTCTTTTCCTGCCCTTCCTGCCTATGTTTGCATTAACTTTGTTGAAAGAAATCAGTTGTGGCTTTTGTTGTACGTTAAAATCCCTGTCTCAATAAGAAAAGAAACAAATAAGAAAATGCTAGAAGTGGTGGATCATATGCTTCCTACTATCTTCAGTGTAAACACCAGCATGTTTAAGACAATGGAAATTCTCCAGCATTTGCAAGAATTAAGTAAATGTCTACCACTTCTCCAGTGACAGGACAAATAGGAATCACATCCCACAATCAGTAAACACATAGCGTCCTGGTACAATGATGGAAGTCAGTGAGAGCAAAGGTCACAAGGTGGAAGCCAGGTACAGTTTGGAGATCTCCATACCCAAGGGCTTGCCTGTGGCCCAAGCCAGGCTCAGCTGCCCTTCCTGCCTTTGACCATTCTCCACTCCTACCACATGATTTCTATGTTCCTTCATACTGTGAGTTTCCTTCCCAGAGCACATAATAAAAGCCCACTTCAGTCAGTCCCTTTTGCACTTTAATCCAGCTGACCAGGGATACGCTTCAGCGGGTAGATGCTCTGGTTTCACACTTCACAAGTAAGCGAAACAAAGAGCAGCTACAAGCTCAGTGTGTAAAGTTACACATCACAGAATGAAAACACCTGGCTCGTATACCTGCTCAAGAAAACCTTATACTAGCCAAAGTAATAGCCAACACAGATTGCTAGTATATATAATCTCTGTATACAGCATTTCTAGGTCTAATTTTCAGTGCTCATCAGGTTACAAGATACTTTCATCTCATAGAAGGACATCAGCCTGACTTCTGTTGTCTGGAGGAGGGCTGATTCACAGGACCAGGAAACAGGAGCTACAAAAAGACCCATGACAGTCTTTATGTTGTGGGCAAGAGCTCTGCACATGCCGTGGACTGCAGAGCAGTGGCCAAGGAGCATCCAGGCATCCTGTGCTGCCAGTAACCCCTGTTGCAGGATAGACAGCAACTGTCTGATGCTTCCCTGGGCACCAGAGAGGGGAATTTCACATAACAGCAGCATCTTGGAAACAAGGTAGCCCGTTTAAGCGTGTACAAACACAATTTCCTTCCTGACGTCCTCTCCTCCCCTCCCTTCGATAAGACACTGCTTTATTATGTTTCTTGGCAAAGAGCAGCTTGTTCAACACAAGGGCAATTAGCTTAAATTTTTCTGGGTGGGAGCTTAAACCAGCTTTTGTTAGTGACCTTCAAAATTCAAGCTGGGTCCTTGTCGCTGTCACTGGTGTCCTGACAGGAGGCTAGAGGTTCAGTGCAGTAACAAGAGAAACAGTGCTGCTTACATAGCAAGTGTGCATCCAGTAACCATCCAGCTACTGCTCCCACTTGCAGGGTAGCAGGGGAACAGACATTCAGGACTTCAGCTACCAATTCAAGACGAAGCAAAAAACAAAAAAAAAAAAACCAAAACCAGAAATATGTTAATAATATTTCCCCCTTTCTTAACACAAAAAGGAGAAAGGCACTTAGCTGACACAGCACACTTGCCTTGTCATAACACTCCTCTGCTCTAAGATCAGTTTAAGAAAGCAGCCTGGGATTACAGTAAAACTGTAGCAATTATTTAATTATCACTCTGAAAAACAGAAACCCTTTGCCTCTTCTGGCCCTTTTCCTGTGCTTCCAACAGATTTCCTAACAGGGGAGGGGATCTGACATGTTCATTTCTTTTCATTCATGAAATACTGATAAGAATAAACATCTTTAACAGAAATTTTGTGTTACTACAAGCATGACTGAATATCATAGACAGTGCCTGATACTGTGTCCTGTAACAAGCCATAGATTTTAGCTGTATTACAAATATTACAAATTACATCTATTTGTGTTAATCTAGCAAAATAACAATCAGTAATAAAGCAGCTGCAATCCAGCCCTCAAGCTCTTTTTAGAGAATGTGTGAAACTAGTTGAGGCTTTCAGCTTGTTACACAGAAACAGACTTCCTAGGCAAGCTCAGCAGGCACTTACCCAGAGCTTTGCTCAAAGGCCAGAGAGCAGAACAGGAGTCTGCTGAATCCTGGGATATATGGAAGCAAATACTTTCAATGTCCAAATTAAAAGCTGCAACAGAGACAGTGAGGTTAAAACAATACTTTTAAACAGAAATCAGTTAAAAGAAATATTTTTAGCAAACTTGTTGCTAACGTGAATACAAAGCCATGCTCCTTCAAACAGAGATAGCACAAAGTGTGAGTGGGTTCAGCAATATCAGCTCACTCAGCCAAAACCCATCACTGAAGTCAGAGCCATTTCTCAAACGATTTGACAAAACCACCTCTCTTCTACTCTGCTGAGCACGCAGCTCACTCTGGAGTCCCTGATCTGATTTCATCCACGGCCCTTCTCTCATGCATCTTAACCTGTTCCGGAGCTGTTTAGCTGCATACCCTGGTCACAATGAGGTACGAGATGTGTACATATGCATGCTGCTTGCCAGCCAGGATGTATAGCTTCAGAAGTACTATACCTTCTCTCACCAAATAAGGCTGAACCTCAACAAAACACCAGGTGAGTTTACTGGTCTAGAGATCAAAAACATAGTCATTATAATTAAACCTTAAATTCTTTCTGAAGGAGAGGTTTAGGTTGACGGTGTGAGTCTCCAGGCCAGTGATCACTCTGCAAACGTCATTTTCTGAGAGGTGAGAGATGAGTGTACACTGGGCTGTTTCCACTTCAGATTTATTACACTCTAGAGAGAATAAATCTTAAGAACAACAACAAAAAAAAAATAAAAATCAATGTAAGCTTATTACAAATCATCATCTATATACTTTTAAAAAGAAGTTGGTCAAAGTATCAGGATTTTTTTCTTGGTTAAGTTTTGTTTCCTTTTTTCACCCCAAGCATGCCAGTGATTTGACTAGCAGGCAATCAGAGAAGACAGTAAAAGTTGGTTTAAAGAGTGTCTCTTTCTTCCTGGCATAAAAGCTTTAGAAAAGCAAAGTATTTCCTGAATATTGGAGAAAAAAAAACAAACCACAACAGTATTATTATATACCAAGACAACAGAGTTGCATTTACCTGTTATTTACTAGTTACAGTATTTATTCCAAATTTTCATGGACTTGAACACACAGCTGAAGGTGCAACACAGGTACTGATGGATAATAAAGCTTTTCCTTACTACCTTACAATACAAATCAGGTGTCATTTCTGCCCTAATATTTAGGCAAGAGGCACCAGTTGCCTTGTTTTGTTTCTTGGGGGTCATCAAAGGTTTGGTGTTGGGAAGAGGACCTCAATCAGAGAAAGGGTAGAAGAGAAGGACCTGGAGGTCTGAGTCTGTCTGTTCTCCCAGCTCCAGGTCTGCCAAGACACCTCCTCACATTTCCCATCTCCAAGCACAAATGTGGAAGCAGATATGGCTC
Organism: Brachypteracias leptosomus; assembly: GCA_013401335.1. NCBI lineage: Eukaryota > Metazoa > Chordata > Aves > Coraciiformes > Brachypteraciidae > Brachypteracias > Brachypteracias leptosomus. The sequence goes on from VYZX01010483.1 coordinate 14,243, forward strand.
CTGTAGTCATATTTCTAGATTTTTCTCCTAACAAGCATCCCTTTGTCATCCATTCGCCTAAGGCGAATGCAGTGACTTCTGCATCCAAAATTGCTTCAAATCTGCATCACATTTGTAAAACAAACCTTCAGAAGGAAAAAAAAACCAAAAAAACCCACAGAAGAAACAAAAAACCCCAGTCTATCCTTGACTCTTACAATGTATTTGTCACACTGTATTATACCAAACCAATGGGCTTATAAAGAAAGAGGGCCGGGAGCATGCCATGCTGTTTGTACAATTTATCACATTTTCTACAGTTGCAGCACCATATTGTGCAGGAAGAAATGTAGTATAATTATTCTTAACCTCTAAGAAAGCTTAGGTTAAAGAGTTCTCTACCAAAACCCGTGTTTTCTCATAAGTTTGCTACATCCCATAATTTTTCCTTTCCCTTGCACATCTCAGAACAGTTGCATTGGTTATTTAAGCCATAATATCATAATGTCACACAGCTAGTACTGTTGAACAGTCAAATCTTGAGGTTTTATTTAAAATGCTTCCTCTTTCTGCTGACAGTAACAATGCTTACTAAGTCTGAACTCTTAATCACCCGATACAATCAGAGAACAGTCTTGAGGCCTACATTTAGTTAACTAAGCTTACAAATTTGCACATACCTAAGTGCTCTTCCAAAAAAAAAAAGAATACGCAATTCTTCTGCTAAAAATTTTATATCACATATCATTCCAATCACTTTACTTAGGGAAAAAATAAGTTATGGAGTAGAAGAGTGAGGACAGCTCCAAATTTTACAGAACATCAATTAAAATCTTCTTCAGTACAAAACTCAATGTAAAAAAAGAAAAAGATGAGAAATGAAAAAGTAAATTGCATGCAAACTTTCTGTTAATGACAAATGAAGAATAAAGCACACAATTATCTGACACAGAGAAGGTTAAGAGGACAAAAGAATGAATTGGGCGGACATGAAAAATTGAAGGAAAGACAAATTCAGAACTGTTGTCAGGCTACAGATTTTAATTGAGGAACTGCATGCCAGGCTAGCACAGAGCCGGGGTCATCAGGAGAACGATCAAAGGGCATATGGGGGACACTGGGGTGCAACAACTTTCTACAGAAGATCTCCCTAGTCTTTACTTACTTGCACTATTGCTGTGTTATTTGAAATAGCTAGCATGAATTGTGGTGCTCCTCTATGACAAAAAACCAAAACAAACCACAAACCCACAAAGAAAGAAGATAGTCATACCATTGAGGCTGTCAGTCACAAGCAAGAAAAACTACAAGCATTCAAAACAACCTGCCCCTTAGAGCTGAGGTCACCTTGTCAATATCAATATTCTCATTTTGTTGTACATTAAGAGCTATTGGAGTGTCCTCTTTTATCCTATGGCTGTGAATTGACCTTACTGACACTACTGAATACAATATGGTCATTTAAGGATGTGGTAATTATTGGCAACTGCACTAAGTAAGTTAGTGGCGCACAGGGCATCATTGCTCTGGCTTGTATTGCCACCTGGCCTTTATTTTAAGAGATTTATTCTAATTTCATATGCCTTGACTCAAACTGTATTCACATCAGTCCCTTATTGACAGTTATTTTCCATTGGACTCCCATAGCAACTTACACTAAAAAGTAGTATTTTTAGCCTGAAAAAAAAAAAAGCTATTGCTTTATAAACTTTAAGCCTATAAAAGCTCATAGTACACAAATACTTTTAGTCTTCCAATCTTATCACAGCACCATTCTGAAGTCTCTAAATATTCTGTCAAGACACTGATGGAAAAATTGCTGTACTATCTTACCATTTGTAAAAAAAGAGCTTATTGGTAAGAAAGATATCTGTGAAGTATTCTTGAGTATAATAGACACGCCATTATGCCATGATGCAAAGTGCTTGCTAAACTTCAGCTCTTTAGCAGAAGCACTGAGATCACCTGCATATAGGGCAGCACCAGTTTAATGACCTAAGTTTAGTTAAAACAATGCCGGACCCACCCATCAGTTTAAAGTATGGAAAGAAATGAAATCTATTCAATAACAATTTAAGATATGATCCATGCACAAAACTACGGCTTTAGTAAGACAGGCTTAAAATGTGATTAAAAAACCCAATAAAACAACTTACTGTGACTGCGTGTTGCTTTGTATGAACTTTTTGCTTATGAGCAGCAATTCTCAGAAGGGAATGCTTGTGTGCACACTACTACCTTCAGCACGCTGTTGAAATGCTCTTTGTCATCTCACATTTACTCCTTCTGACAAAAACCATTTGCAAATGAATCAAACAAGACTTCTGTCAAAATACAAGAGGAATAACCACAGCTGGGTCGAGAATGAGACCTCCTGCTGTGCGTGTCACAGCCTGTTACTACAGAGGTGACACAACACACAGCCCAGCACCTCCGATGTGCACCAGCTCAACAGAAGCAAAACCCACCAAATTACAGCACCCTTTCTTCAGGATTGTGCTCCACTTCCAAAGTGAATCAAAAGGTAAAACAGCCTGTCTGCAAGACTCAAGATTGGGTAGGGCAGGAGCCTAAGATACTTAAACATGTTCCTTTTTGTATGACTTTCAAGCAGCTACAGTCTTGCAAGCCCAAGATGTGGCCTTGCCAGGAGAACATGGGTCAACTCAGGCACACGCATCCACTGCTGCACCTCTGCCAAACACAAGCCACAGCGCTTCCTCATGCAGCAGCTTCCTTCAGTCTGAAACTGGCTTTACTGATTTACTGATGAAGTTATATAATGTGATCACCATAGAGATGACTTTTTGTTAAAAGGAAAAAGAAATAATCAATAGTAGTTTGGGCTGGAAAGGGACCTTGGAATTGATTCAGAGATGACATGCTGGGCTTAGGCCCAAAGTAGAGATCATGGCCAAACAAAGTCTAATGCTTTAGAGTCATTTAAGGATGACCTCAAATTAAATTTCCAATTGTAGGGGCCTGATTCACTCCGGATTGTTTAGAAACACTGCTAAGAAAAAAAAAAAAAAAAATCCCAACACAAATATCCATCCGAGGTTTTGGAATTCAACTTAATAAATTTTTAATCAGACCCTGTATATTCTTCTGTGCTTGTTCACTTTTGTTGCTATAGGTTGTCACATCCTGCTAACCCAGAGGATCAATAAGGAAGCAAGCTTCTCTGACAGCTTGCAAACACCACTGTTTCCTTCACACTGTTTCTATTCAGTGCTACTTCACCCACATTTTTAAAGCTATTTATTTTCCCCCTGAAATAGATACAAAACTCCTTAACAAGGAGAAGGCACAATACCCTGGTTATTTAAACTAAGCACCAAAAAATATGTCATCTTGTTTTGCTGTATCACAGGCCAGACCTGAGAAGTTACATGGTTTTAGAGATTGCCACACATTCATCCCTCCAGACTGCAGCAGACCCATCACATCAGATTCATCTGCAGTGCAGTCTTACCTGAACGCTGTGCCAGTAGCATTTGCTTTGCAACTGTGTAAAAAGTGAAAATAAACCACAAACGGATCACCCAACAGAAGGTCACTGAACCTAGCCTCACTGTGCAATTCCACTACGTACCTTCAGGAAAAGATCCAGAGCACCAGAAACGCAGCAGCGATGAAGGACTTGTCATCTGCTTCTTCGAGTATTTCAGTAGCTCCAGCAGCCTGAACAGTACCTTTGCAGAGTTCTCAATGCCAAAGTCCTACTGCTTACCTACAGTGGCGCTCTACAAAGATAAGGGTGATGGGATGAGCAGGGAGGTAGGAGAAGGGGAAATAAAGGTGAAAAATACTTCTTTAAAGTGAGTCATGCTCACTTTGACTGTGGCTTCCACTGTGTCTTGACAAACAATTAATGCTAGATTTTCACACTACCACTCATTTGGCAGAACATATTTAAGCCAATACAAAACACAGATAGGTTTTCAAATTAGCAAGATCACCAATGAATTACATAACGAGAATGATAGCAAGTCTGTGCTGGCACCAGCCTTCAGCATGCCACCTGGTATTCCAGATTGCACTGATCCCAGCCTGTGCTGATCCCCACCACCTGGTGCATTGCAAAATACCTCTTCTGCAATACTGCAAGGCTGAGCAGCCCTCTTGGAAGGACAGCCCTTCTGTTCCCAAGGTCACCCACGTTTCCAAGAAGCAGCCTTGCAGAAAGGCTTCTCAGCTAGATCAGATCATTATTTGCATCTCAGCACTACAAGAACTATATACCATTTTAACCTGCTGACCCACCACTGATCCTGACATCACATTCATTGTCATGACCAGGACTACTTTCTCACATCTATTCTACGTGTGAAGAGCAGCTATGCTCCTCCTAGATCCAATCCACAGTGAGCACCCCTACTCTAAAACAGTATGCATGCCTCTGCCTAAGTCAGCCTCTCCTTGCTGCTTCAATGCTACCATAACTTCACTGCATCCAGCATCCAGCATCATTTCTTCTCAAGAAAAGAACTGAAGGTGGTCATTGTGCCTCACAGCTCAACAGACAAATAACCCATATGTACGATCTCCTTCTCTCCCCTATTGAGCCAGTCTGCACAATAGACTGTCCCTAGTCACAAGTGGTGCCAGACCATGAATTAAAGCATACCCAGACATGTCCAGCACACATCTCAGCAAGCCCTGCTGTTTGCTTGAGTTGAGGACATTTTGTGCTCTATCCTTTGACCAAGAAACAGAACTTAAATGTGAGCAAATTTGCTGCTGCAGAAACTACCCAGGGGAAAGTCTGTTACAAAATTATCTGTAGCTAAATATAGTGAGTCAAAACGATAATGAAATGATAACTGTATAGCAGAAAAGATCAGATGCCTGATCTATGTTGATGACCAGGGTCCAGCTCAGCTTCCCCATAGAAACCTCACTTTTAGCAGAAGCAAGTCAACATTATAGTTACAGGCAGCTGTGCATTGCTATTTACCTTCTTAAAAACCTGACAGTAAAAACCTCCAAGGGTGATGGCTGAAGAAAAACAGACAGAAGCTGCAAGCCTCTAGAAGTCCTCACAGTAACACAGCACACAGTACCTGATGCTCCAGCCCTTGATACCCCACAGGGACTCAAAGCCAGCTGGATCCCACAATAGAACACAAGGCTCAGCAAGCAGCACCATCATACAAAATCAGCCCATTGCCTGGAACTACATGTAGCAAGTACCACAGCTGATGCAAAATTCACAACAGAATATTTGGCATAGAAAAACCTTTTCCTTGCATTAGCCAGTAGTTCCTAAGGAGGCTTCAAGCAACACTAGAGAATCAGTAGTGCAAAAGATCCTTCTTACTTACCTGGTTTCATCAGCATCTTCCAAGTGAATCAGCTCTTATGAGCATGCTCAACCTTTATATGGACCAACTTCAGCCATCTGGCACTGAGGAGCTTTGATACTAAAACACCTGCAAAACAAGGTGTAGCAGATCAGTTATCACTCACCTTAACCAGAAGCTCCTGTATCTCATCTGTTAGACCACTGAGCCCTAGCAAATTTTCTGGGGTCTAGCTAGCATAATAGTGGGGAGGGGAGTCAAGGGACTGCCAGGGACACACAGAGCTTGTCTGTGTGAGATGAGGTGCGGTGCTGGCTCACCAGCTGAGCTCCTCGGGCAAAATAAGCACAAGAGAGCCAGAAGTGACTTGTAAAAAGACTGGTGGAAGGTCTGGTTGTATACTGGAAAACAGAAAAGATACATGAACTGGAATAAAACCTACTAAAATGAAGTTAAATCATTATGATTATTTTTTTTAAAACCCCACATTTTAACTGATAGGATAAACATATATGGAATTACTGCTGTGTGTCTCACAGCTATAATATTCTAAAGCCAGTATAAGGAACACTAAATCACGCTGTCATGCCATTGCTCTTTTTCCCACCTTGGCAAAAGGAGATAATTTACGATCTCTCTGCTATCAGAGTAGCTTAGAGGCTTCTTACACTGACATGAGTAAAAATCATCAAGACTCTTGGACTAAAGGTAGAATAAAAATGCAAAATATATTAACTCCCCACATTAGCTATGGCTCAAAGGAAAATAGGAGGCTCAGCAGATTGCTTTACTCAGTATGGCAAATTATCCATTCCAAAAGGCAACAGGTGGCTTGAAAATAATAATAAGTGAATGTTAGAGGACATTAGCAGAAGTGCAAGAATTCCCTACCATTAGCAGTGCTAGTTTATGCTTTTAAGCTTACAGTGAATTAGCCATACCTTTCTAAAGCATATCAACACTTCTTCCAATATAAATTAAACATTGAACCCTAAAATATTGCCATCTCTGCCTTTTGATAATAACAAACTTTAAATTAGATACACTAATACCTTTCTGTAGCAGTTAGGAAAAAACACTGGTTCAAATCATCCAACAGTAGCTTCAAAGGCAAAAATCCACTTATCCTTGCCTCTCCTAATATAAGCTCATTTGCTTCAACAAGAATATTAACATTCAAGAGCAGCCAGATCTGCTCCACCTGCTCCAATTTACCAGAGGAGCTGCTGTGGAGTCACAGATGACAACCCTGTCACACTGGCTCCCCTCAGCAGGACACGCTGTGCACACGTGGCCAGTGTACTCTCCAGCCCAGGACACGGACTGTATTCAGGGGCCCCATTCCTGTCAGTGAGGTGAAGAAGCAAGGACAGCTCTCAGAGTATGTGTTATGAGTTTGGAGTAAGCTACTTGATCCTGTGAAAGTCAAAGAGAAATCACTTCTGGGCTCAGGGAGCAAGAGGCTGGGGCGGGTTCTGCTTCACGCAGTTAGGCATAGTTAAATGAAGGGCACATTTCCCTAATGAGCCCTTTTACTCCTATAACAACAGGATGAATTATGCTCAATATATATTCCAGTTCACTATTTGAGAAGGTTAAAATGGCATCTTTTATTTTTCCAGAAGTGAAAGGCTGGATCACCATCTTTCCCTCTTGCAAAGCCTCTGGGACTAACAGGAATCGCTCCATCTGTGAGACAAAAATCTGCCCCTCCAGCCCCTCCATAACCCACAAGTATTGATCAAATGTCCACCTCCTGTCCACATAATAGAATTTCCCGGTGAGCTAATTGTTTTTGCTTCTTTCATCTCTGTAAATGAGGTCAACAGCAAGGGCAAAGAAGAGAGAATTTGCTCTAAGTGTTCTTGGCTTCAAAGCAAGAGGAGATAGAGCTTCCAGATTCTGGAGAGTGCCATACAGGGTTTATAAAGCACCATGGGACCTTCCAAATATCTGAAATTAGAATTGCTTCAGCTTAGAATGAGACTTGCCTGCACTGCCCAAGGATTTACGCCTTCCACATCAGCCATTATAGTTTGGCAATGCCACCAGGGGTTCAATGATAACCTTAATTCATGCTGTCCCTCCAACAGTGACCAGCTCTCATCCACAGCTCCTAAAGCACTTTGCAAAACTGCATGAAGCTTCACAACAGATGTGGAGGCAGGCAAGTAACATGGTGCATATCAGTGCCTCATCCTCATTACCATCTGCCTGCAGTGACAGAGCTGAATGGCACCTCCTGCCCTGCAGCCCCACGTTGTAAGAGTGCAAGCGAGGTAAGGGAGAGCCAGAACAATGTGGATTTGTGCATGCACATGGACACCAACATCAGGTTTACAGAAAAGCAAAGCAAAGATGTGAATGGCAGAATTAAAACCTGACTCTCACAAGAAAAGTGGGTCTTTTCTCTCCCAAAGCAGTAATGATTCTCTGAGGTCTGGCCTTTAGCCTTCCTCATTTTTTTTCCCCCCACACATGGGCACAACCTAAATCAAGGCTTTCCCTCGTGCAATACTGCAGTTTCCTGCATTATAGAAATCCTGTAGTACCCATTAGTGTCTCAGCAAAATAATATTTTATAGCATAGTTATCACAGGCAGAACTATCAACAAAGATTAGGAATGATCCTGATCCTGAGATAGGCACCTGCAGGCTTCCGCTTGTATGGGTGGGAAAAAATAATTTGTTGCCAAACTCTTAACAGGGTTACTTCCCATATCTTGGGAACAGGTAGAATTGAAAAGAAATCATGCTGCTAGTATAAACAGCAAGGGCAAAACTTCAGCCCTTCAATAGAGAGATTAAAAAAACCCCCAACAATTCAACTTTGTATACAGCACAATGAGCACATCCCATATTTTTTCACCTCTGAGTCCCAGCCCTACGAGACTAGCAGCCTGAATGCTGCTTGCATGTGGTGAAGCCTCTGGCACGCTCAGAGCTATTGCAGCATCTGCTTTACAGCCCTCAGGTTATAACTGGCTCATAACTGCCCAAGAACAAGACAAGGTGGAGAAGTAAGATCAGGGCAGAGGCTTTGGGAGGTGTCAAGTCAGTTATGGCCTCACCAGGCCTTGCTCCTACCACTTGGCAAGGAGGACAAGAGTGCCAGCCACCACCTCTGCTGGGCAGGCAGGAGGAGGGCTCTCATCTACCTTGGTAGCCAAAAAGCCAACAGGTGGAAGCACTTTTACTCTCAGGGCAAGACAAAGTCCAGTGCTGGAAGTCTCAGCAGTTTGCTGTTCCTCCCTGAACGCTAACACTAAAGTTGTACAAATCAGTTTTGCATTCTGGAAAGATGTTTTTTAAACTGAACTCTGATTTTTATGAAGTTTGCAGAGACCACCTCTCAAGAGACAGAAGAGACCTAGCAGACACAACCATTCTCAAAACACATGTGGTACCCTGTCCTCAGGGGACCAGGCCCCATAACCAAAAGAGACAAAACAAGTAAGGTCAATAGTAACACAATGTCCAACATTTGTAAATGGACTCCGCAAAGCAAAATTGTTATGGGAATTTTCCTGACACATCTACATATGTTTTCACCACATTGTTGCCAGAAAGGACACCTTATAGAATATAAAACTACCCAAAACCATATGCAGTTCAACTCTGGGAGTAATTTCTGAAAGCCTGTTCCTTCCTGGATGTGAGCAAAGGTTATTATGTGTCTAAAATAGATATATTCTAGACGGATGGAGCATCATGGGGGAAGGAGGACTGAACTCATGATCTGTTTGTTTCCTGAAGAGCCTTTTGTAATGAACTTTGTAAAAAGCCTTTGTAAATCCAAGTGAATTGCTTTATATAGCACTGGGATAAACAACTTATTGACAATTAGATTTTTTAAAATTACTTCAACAATGAATGTTGGAAACAGATAAACACACACAAAAATTTGGATAAAATAATTTAAAAATACACACATTCCAGTAGGCTGGAAATTAATTATCTTCCAAAAAAATGTTTTAAATTTAAATCATACAAGCAATCCTACCAAAGTCAGGGATGGAATTTTTAGGAATAAAGATCTCAGTCTTTCTTTTCAAACTATGACCAGCTTCAAATCACAGAATCACCTATCAAGATTCTCAGTAATATATCTCTTTCCCTGTCTTGATTACTGTTTGTAACGAACGTGCCCAAGAAACTATTGCATGATCCAAAGACCTCTGATTCTTCAGCAGTTTGCAGCCTTGTAAGATTTGACGCCTCTCTTGATAATTTTTGAAAGAGCATACAACACTATAGCACATGCTGAAAACTTGCACATAAAGGAGAATTCCTATAACATAGTTGAGGTTTTGTCTGGCATCAGATAAAAGATTTAAAACCAAAACCAACCAAACAACAAACTCCAAACAATAACAAAAGACCAAAGCCAAGGACCTTGTGATCTTACAGACAAACCAGAGAAAAAGATCTAAAACAATTTTCACAGGACTGATGCAACTGAAGTGATTTTCAGCTACAGATAATGTTATTTTAATCTTTCTTTTTATAACTTAACCCTGTTATGGCACAAAAGCCATATTCATTCTTATGCACTGAAATGCCAGGTTTGGTGCAATCCCAGAGGGAAAAGACGAGCACATATAATTTCTGCCCCAACTATAATATACCCACTTACTAGCCTGCTTTGTCTCTGGCACAGTGGTTTTACCCTTCCTCCCATTGATATGAAAGGAGCTCCAGCAAGGCAGAGAAACGAGCTCATGATCACTCTTTTAGCTCTTTCCCATGACATGGTGGTAGGACTCCTGTCTCAAGGTCCTACTGACTGCTCTTCTCATGGGGAAACAAGAAAAATACTTGTTCAGACATTTTGAAGTAAAAACCTGCTCCAACATACAATTGGTGTTTGGGTTAACTTTTGAGTTTGCCAGTCCTTACCTTGTTTTGCTTACATTCAGGGTATAATCTTTTCCTACGTGAAAAAATCTCGGGAACTCCTTCATAGATATTATCCACAGATAATTTTAAATGAGGCTTAAATGGCAACCTGTTTATACCACAAAAGGTGAAATTAGTAAATGGATGATGCTGTAAATAATTCAACTAGTTTTAATATTTAATTTCTATGGTTCATAAGTCTGTTTCATAGTTCCTATGAAACCTGCCCTTAATAATAAGTAAAAAATAACTACAATGGCATTCTTCAAATGTCTATGTTTGAATGGTGATTGCACTGAGCATGAGGGGCTGCGGACACAGATTAATGAGGTAGTAAAAACAAAAACTGGCTCAGTGAAGTTTTCCCCTCCTCTGCCTCCCGTGAGTTTTTGCCAAAGCAGATGACACATTGAGCAAACTCAAGCAGAGAATTTATCTGACTCAAAAGTACCTCCCTCATTTTTTTCCTTCAGACACCACTGATGAAGGAAACCAGCAGCATTTACTTGGGATTGCTATCCAAATACCCGTGTCCTTAGGCCATAGTCTGAAACTCTGATTTTGAACCTAGGAAACCTGGCATTCAGCAATAGAAATTCAAGGCCAAGGAGCCAGTCACTCCAGACCACATCTTCACAGATGACCTTTCACGGGTTCACTAAGTTGTCTTGCTGCCAAGTAAGTTTTCAGTACAACAGTCTTCCATTGTAGGAATTTAAGAACTTCCAAAATAGGAAAACATAACCCAGTCAGGAAAAAAAAAAAAATGTAAAGACAAAACAAATCCAACTATACTCAATTCCCTAATATTCCTCAATATCTTGGGGAAAAAGAAACAGATGAAGGAAAAGTTGTGGATAGCTCTTTACCTGATTTTATACAATCAGCATAGAAATGCTTTATCATCCCCTACTATATAAGCGACCCAACATCTTTAGTACTATATAGAAGCAAGTATCTGTTTTGTGCTAAAGAGATTTAATTTTAATCTATTTCCTCGGTTTCCTCCATTCAGGCAAAGCTTAACACATTGATCTTCCATGCATTTCCATTTTCTTCACCAATACATTTCTTATAATTGGAATGAGCTGCTCTATTAAGCTTCGTAATAGATTCTATGTTCTCAAAACCCAATAACTTCAGGACAATACATTAAAATAGACAATGAATTAAGTTTGATGTTTGTGAATGTGAGGCTCCGTTAACAGTGACCTTTAAAGCTACAGCAAGGATACTGTTTAAAATTGGTTGCAGAGAAACCAATGTTTAATATGTCTAATTGCATTACTTTGTGTCAACGCTACGATACCCTGAGACTCTTTGCAAACAGTTTGTTAGTGGCCAGGAACAAATTACAGTCCTGATGTTAAGCACCAATAGATGTGTGCAGATGTCAAAGAATTCACTTAGAGCTGTGGGTCCATAGCAGTTGTGAAAAAAACAGGACCTCTGTATTAAGCTGCATCACCTAGCACAGAACCAGCCTAGTTTGAGCAATGAAGTCAAGATCAGCCTTAACTTCATGCATGCAAGCAACATTGAGCATTACATATAGCACAAAAGTATTTTGACAGACTAACATAGTTATTTTAATTACATCTATTGAATCTAATAACTATGCTGCAATATCACATTAACTTAATTTGAAATACAATGTGAATGAAGGTTTTATTTGCAAACCATTACAAAGATGTAATTCCATTTTAAAATAGCAAATGATATAAAATAATTCTTTCAAAACTAGTTTGCCCTGGTATGATTCCTACATCCTCTCACAGCTATATAGCCAGTTACCTTCACATGTATTTTATACCTCCTCTTAAGGCAGCCAAAGAGGAATTTTCCACCACAAGTAAGGAACAAGGTGACCTGACAATGTGCGAGGCAAAGTTGAACATGCAATGAGCAACTGGAGTCAGGGGATGGGGATACTCCAACAGACAATTTGCAAAAACCACCGTAGCAGGTATTTGGCAGATACCCACCTCACAATCCAGCCTCTGAGACATGAGATCCCATCTGCTCCAGTATATGTATCACCAACTCCAGCTTGAAACCACACTGAAGTGACACAGAGTTAGGAGGGATGAGATCTAATTCTTGTAAAATTAATCCAGCTAGTTAGTCCAAAATGGAAAATATTCTTCATCTAGCTTCATGCTTCCTAGAAAAGGTTTTATTTAAAAAGCCAGCTTCTAGTTGCTCTTCACCTAGCATTAGCCTTTGCTAACCACTTGCACAGATAGCGCTGTGGGTAACAGACCCCCGTCAGCAACACAACTATCCTCTTGATTGTACCCCATCACCTTTCACATCTTATCTATTTTTAATTCTAATTCAAAACTGCATATGGCCTGTTTCTTTGCAATTTCAGTTTCTCTCTCAAGTTACATGTTTCTGCAGCCTTGTAGGTTTGACCCATTGCTGTTGAAATCCCCTTGCTCACAGGCAATTTGCATCTTCTCCTAGATTAAATATTTCGGGCTCCAGTTCATTTTGCATTACCCTGCCTGGAAGACCCGTATGGTGCCTTCTACCAGCAGATTACTTTTTTTTTCTTTAACATGGAAATCATTGTACAAAAGACTTTGCTTTTGTTACAGGTTTTCATATTTCCCTAGGGCTTAATCATGAAAAAGACTGCTAATTATTCGTACCTCCTGCAGCGCTGACTAGGTTTGTCCAAGATAAGAACAGTTCAGCTCCTTGTTCCACCACCTGCCAGTGCAAGGCCGTTGCCAGCAATTCCCTCCAATAACTCAAGCTTTCTTTGCAGCTGATAAGTAAATATTGTTTTTGTTTTCCTAGCAGGCATTTATTTGGTGGCTGCAGTAAAAGATAGAGCCCACAGGGCAGACCTCCTCTCTACCCAAGGCCCAAGCAGGAGAGCACAAGCCACGCACCCAGCCGAGCCCTGTGGCAGAAATTGGGTTTCTGAGGACACAGGGAGGCATTTGGAGTTCAAGTAACTATGGGGGTTACTTAGCACAGTGTGAGACCCCCACTTTCTCCAAGACCAGCAGCTTTCACTGGTACACAGTGGCTCTCCAGAGCAAACCTCCCTCAAGCACAGTTCAGGGCTGCCAGCGCAGCACCAGGGAGGTGCTGAGCACTCAGTTCAGCACCACCACCTCAGCACTAACTACTCCCTTTCTTATCCTGGGGTCAAAACTAAAACATTCAGTGTTAAAAACAGACCATTACAGGCTTAAAAATAACCATTAAAGGTTGCTTTTACTACTAATACCCAAGGTTTTATTTATTCTTTCTGGTAGATAAACAAATACCTTTGTTACCAGGGCTCTGGTAGCTCTCCTCACATTCAGTACTAACATCTCTGCCAGATGTGCAAAGGCCATAGTACAGTTGTTATTTTCAGGCATATACAGCAATGATTTCAACCTATATGTTGTGCAGTGCTCCCCCACTGGAGCAGATGATTTAATATGACCTTCCCCACAGCACTGTAAGTCACGGTTCAGGAACAAACAGCAAATGTACGTGCACTGGTCAGGCTCTCCATCATGCCTGGGTAGCATGAGACTTCCACAGGTCCAGGCTCTGCTGGGACAGTTGCTAAACTGGTTCCCTCTCATCAGTTGCCAAAATGAAGTCAGCACTGCAAGAGATTTCAAAATCTCTGCCTTTCTTTTAGGAGGCTCACAACACACATCAGCTGCTATCTACAAGCCACTGTGTATTAAACTTCTTTTTAATTTTAAAAAATATGTTAAATTTACAAAATTTTATCTCCCTTTGAAAAGGGCTACCTAAAGAGTATATATATTTTTAAAGTATAATGCAGAGCAAGTATCTTGTATAGTCTTCATGGGCGAAACATTATCATGCTCTGTTGGCTCTCCAAGTGGTTCTCCACAATGAAAACAAGACTGAAGCCTAGTATTTCCCCGCTTTCATCTTTGACAGAGATATTATGAATTATTTTTCATTGAATGTAAACAGCAGATATGAAACCTTAAGCCAAGTGTTGCAGTGGGAACTTCTCAGGCACTCAAAAAAACAACTACTTGTCACACACAAAATATGTGGAAGATGCAAACAGCCCATAAGATGGAAGTGTGCTCACATAAAAGTGGGATTAATAGGAAATACTTCCTTGACAGCTTAGATTAGATTTATCCTAGGTGCAGTAGGACTGAAAAGGAAACAACCCTGCAGAACAAAGTCATGGTGGACCACCTTGCACCACTCTGTGATGTAAAAAAGGCCAACAGCTTTGCTGCATATCTCTGTAGGCAGCAGTTGTCTATTCAGCAGACAATCGTCAATTATTTAAGCATAATGTTTTCATATTCATGTGACCTCAGCTGAATCTCCCGGGGGGGGGGGGGAAATTACTGACAAATTAATTTGAGTCAGGCTTCAGCCTAATCCCATAGAGGCAAAGGCGGATATGCATTAGAATTTCAGTATCAGTACACTAAACTTTTATGAAATTAAGAAAATCTTGAAACTCTATATGTTCACAAAAAAGTCTACAAACCCATTCATCAGAAAGCTTTTGTGTGAGGCAGCCTGATCCTACAGGGGATCTCCCATCTGAGATAGCAAATATTACTACAGTGTAATAATAATGAATTTTGGCTTGATAATAAAGAGTGAAATCATTCAGGAAGGAGACCAAGATATTACTGATGTTATCAGGCCTACTGCCTGTTTGAGGACATATTAAAAATATGTATTTCACAGTAACTATTTTGATGCCATATATGGCATAAAAGAAAATAATTCCTCTGGTCTTCCAATAAATTGATTGTTTAAAGTCTCTTGTCATGCAGAGAAAGACTTCAAGCATCAGTTAATTTAAGAGGATTGAAACCATCTACTAACTCTCCATTCATCTTAAGGAAGTCTAAGACTGTATCATCAAACCAAGTTGGATGGACATAGGATGATGTTCCCCAAGGAAGCAAGTTACCATATCTGTGCTTATGGCACAGAAAATCATCAAGTAGTTACACACATTTGGGAATGGTCTGGTACTGCTTATCCAGAAAGCTCCTGTTGTCCAGGGATCTACAGTCTCTGTATGCCCAAACTGGTCATGTGATAGAAGAACTGGATGGAACACTATTTTGAAGATCTGCTTAATATCTAGTAAAATCTGGAAAAAAATGAGATGCTTTCATGCAAAACCAGATGATCTAAGCAGAGGAGCAAGCTACTCTGGTGGCATCTGCTAACACATTGAAGCTACAGAATCCAAAACCTCTGCTCAGTAACAGCTGATCTTCAAGCCTTTCAATGGAAGATTTGCCAAGGGCAAAATTTAGGCAATGGCTCAAAGTACTGCCAACACAGGAACACATTCAGAGACATCCAGAGGAGTTCTCCTCCCACAGAAGTCAACTAGTACAAAGAGAAAACATTCTGTAACTGACATTAAAATACTTTATTGGCTAGATAGAATGTGCACTATGGATAAAAATATACTGAAATACAAAGTCCTCCAGAATATCATTTAGAAAAACCACATACTTCTATGTCTTATTTATATACGTTGCCAAATCTATTCAAGAACGTGAATAAGGTCATACTGGCATTTTTTTCTTCTTCACATCTACTATAGTTCAAGGCCTTGTTTCTTCAACAGAAAATTGCACAGTTACCCTGTTTCCTCATTTGGCTGAAATCTGATGAAATTTTACATACTCTTCTCTCCTTTGCTAGATCCTTTTAAGCTTGACTTTTGCCTCTTTTTCTCCCTTTGTCCAAGTATGCGATAGATTTTTTTCTTAGCCTCCTTTTGTCTCTTGAATTTCTGTTCATCCTCTTTCTGCTTAACTTTGAGATGTTCTTTAAGCTGTTCCCGACGTTTTACTTTGTCTTTCTTTATCTTGTAATTATTCACTGTGCTCAAAGCACTGAGCAAGGCTGATATCTAAAATAGAAAACAGAGAATCCATATACAAACAGCTTACTTTTGGTGAGCAAGAAACAGTTTAACCTCAGCAAAGACCAATATAATGAATCAGAGATTCAAGGCAAGTTGCTAATTATTTCTGCATCTGTTATCCAATTTCTAAAATGGTTTAATTATTTATCTTGTTAGGAATTTAATCAAAGGTTTATTTTTTGTAAACTCTGATTTTGGTCAGATACTATTTAAAAGGCTCTGCCTAATTGCATCTATAGAACACTTAAACTACAGTTTGGATCTTCTTGCCTTTGCAAGCACTCTATAATTCTCAATTTTTGAAGCAGGGTATTTGCTTCAAGTCCTGTCTTTGTTAATAATGCATAGCAATGACAAGTCAAATAAAAGTCCACAGCTGCCAATTTAAGTCACCCACAACGTGAGAGCACTACATCCAACTGAAATACCTTGCAAGTGCTATGACAAGGACAAAAGTCATATTTAGGCTCCAGGTGACCTACTAGTTTAAAAAATAGACACTGTCCTCTCAGCGAGAGGTTCCATATATATGCTGCGTGCCAAAAGGAAAACAAATTGCAGGTGATAATTTTTCAATAGCAGCATATATGTCTTCAGTACCAGCAGTAGATTCAAGTACTAAAACAATAGTTAGAAATGGTCCAAGCAACACATTTGTCCTTCCAGAGTCCTTGCTTCTGAATAAGTGATAATTACCTTCTTTTCATGAGGCTCCCTGATAACAGCTGGTCTCCACTGGTCTTTTGGAGTCTTGCCTTTCTTCTCAAGATTCTTTGGCTTGTTCTTAAAAGGCAGTGCCTTCTGCAGTGCCTTAGGAATGTGCAGCTTATTGAAATGCCTTTTCTCTCTTACAATAGGCTAAAAGAATGGATATAGAACACATATAAGATTCATGATCTTCAATAGATTTTATTTTTCATCTTTCAGAGGAAAAAAAAAACCCCAAACATCACAAACCTAATCCCCACTCCACCCCCAAAAAAACCCAACAAAACCCAAACCCCAAAACCCACTCTCTGACATCCTTGCACTGAACTTTACTATGACAGAAGCCTCAGTAAGCTTTTGGAAAAGATTTCTACCCTGCAGATTACCTTATAAACTTTCATTGACCTACAACAATCTGCTTTCCACTGCTTTATTCCCATCTCACACCAGGAAAGACTGTGTCTTGTGGATAAAAGTACTAAGTCACACATGCATATATATGAACATGTATTTACACTGCTCTTAGTTTGCACAGGTCTAAGGCAGAGTGTAAATTTGACTGTGAACCCTTTTTTTTTTTTTTAAAAAAAAAAAGGACAAATCAAATATACCTTATAGAGAGAATCTTTGTTTTGTTTCAGTTTGATGCCTCGCTCATGCCTCAGCTGGCCTGTTGTCTTCATTCCACTCCAACTATCTTTCTCACCTGCTGGCTTCAGCAAGGATGTTACAGGGTTATAAAATGTTGGGATAGAAACAGGATACCAGGTCCTCACAAAGACAATATCTGAAAGAAAAGGAAATGTTACTTGGCTCTAGAACAACACGGTTCATCACATCCACACTCCAAACAAAGATTGCCTGAATAGAAGAGATAGCCAACACCTAGACCACACGATAGTATTGTGTTTGGTATGTCTACCAATTCTTTTCAACATTAGGCAAAAGCAATGTAACTATCCCTACGCTTGGATTCTGCAAAACCCCATAAAGTCACAGACAGCTAGCTGAATACCCCCCTATTCATTATTCATATTTAATTCAAGAAGTAGCAACAGAGTTCATATATGTATCTGTGCCTCTACTATTACTGACAAACCAATTTGCTTTTCCTCTGCCTATATACAAGAACTTCCTTTTATTTTTACACTATCCATAATCTCAATGGATTTAGGAAAACAGAGGTCATATAAACCCAAAGAAGCATAAACTGAGGTTCTCAACATCACTGTGACACTCAGCAAACAGAAGATCACTTAACCCTATCCCCTGCATAATTTCCCCAAAAGTTCAGGGAAAAAAATAGAGTTATAATGCCACTCTGGATTTCTCATAAAAATGCTCTTCTAGCACTTCTACCACTAAATACAATTCATCTTCGTGTTCAAGGAGAAAAGCATACTGTGTTGTGTAAAACACTAAAACACTTGGAGAAAGAGGTGCCCAAGACAAACCTTTTAATCTGTATACAATATGACTTCTGAGTATAACTGAAAGAAATCCAACACAAAATGTACTTCTTAAAAAATTTCCTTCTGCATCTCACCAGGTATTTCATGCTCTTTGAATTCACATTTCAATTATCAGATTCCAGAGATTCTGAGACACGGCTTTTCAATCTGTGAAGCAGGATGAAAGTTGTGTAATAAATTCCACAGAAAGCACAACTTACCACTCATCAGCAACTTGTCTTCAAATGTTGCTCTGAAAGCACCTACTGGAGCTCGGAGGGCCTTTTTGATCTGTCCTCGGATACCACTCACAGTACGGATTGCTGCACCTTCAAATTTAGCCACTTCCAACTGAGAGTTAAACATTCCCTGAAAGTGTGAATTACCCACCATCATTCAAGATGCTAAGTCTCTCTGTGACTTATGTCAGCCACAAAGCCATAACTCATTCCCACACACATAACTTATGCAGAAATAGGAAGAACACAACATTGTCTTTAAACAAAGAGCACTGATCACACCAAAAACCTACAGAGCTGACTTTATGGTAAGCTACTAAAAGCAATCTGCTTAGTCATAATACAGCAAGCAAGGCATAACATTGAATATATACATTTAAAACTCTAAACCAGAACATACTTAAAGAGAATCTGTCCAATTGTCTTTTAAAGTCATTTGCTGGACCACAGCACACCCTAAAAGCAAGTAAGCTGCCTTAAGCTGCTAGCTGTGAGACATTAATACAATATAGCTCTCCAACATTTTTACTTCTTTAATAAATCACAAGGAAGTCAGGAAAAATTCCATGTATGCTTAGTGCAAATACTTGAGTGTTGGGATCAATGCTTAGTTGCTTACTGCCTCAAATGCAGAATAACCTAAACTCTTCCTGAGCCTGAAAGCCCAACTAAGGACAGCTGGAAGGTCAATGAAAATTCACTTCTGCAACACTTCATGCCCCAAACACTTTTGTAACTGTAGAGGTGAAGTCCTAAGCACTGCTAGAAATCATCTTTGATCCCAGAGCTGAAATTCAGTAGGATCAAACTGCCACAATGACACCAGGGACAGGTTCACATTCTCCAGAGGTGTCTGCCACTCTGGGGAGCTAATCAGTGGGTCTCAGGGAGGAATGGGGAAAAGGAAAGAAGGAAAAATAAATAAATAAAATCACATGAAAATGTGAGACAGAAGACTGTTCCCAAATTTTTGTCTGGTTAACAGTAATTGGCTAATGATCTTAGAGACAATATCGACAAGGGCTCAAAAAAAAAAAAAAAAAAAGAAAAAAAATCAAGCAGGTACTGAGATCCAGAAGACTATATTCAACTATTACAGGAAACTTCTGCCTCAGAAAGAGGGATGAAGTCCCAGGTTGCATTCCTTCCTAACATCAGTACATGTGGTTTAACAGTATACATACCTTAATAAAACAAGTGTTCTTAAAAATTTTGAATGGAAAACCAGTTAGCTTTAATTTCTTCACAATAGTTATGGATTTATCTAAATCAAGCACAACTCCTGTTGCAGCAATCTGGAAATCAGGCTGAAACATACAGAGATTAAAGACTATACTTATATTTATTATTTATGTTTATATCTGTATATTTTCCAAACAGTGAAGAAACCATTTCACTGATACAATTTCACTGCTTTTTAATAGTTTCAGTTCAGAATTTGTAATCTTTACAGGAGTACAGCAGCATGACAATTGAGGTGCTGCTGACATAACATTCCTATCATTCACTGATGAGATTTTCAGAATTGCCATTCTAGTTACCTTAGAACCAATCTAAAAGCCCTTGCTATCTACCTCACCATGTTTCTTCATGAAATGGAATCTTACTCAGACAGTCTCAAAGGAGAAGTGCTTTATGCACTACTCTGAGTAACTATATTATGCTAGGAACACATAATAAAAATAGCCTTTTAATACATATAACAAGATGACCATGCAATAGGACTTAAACAAGGCTTATTTTAGGAAGGAGATAATAAGCAGCACTCTGATTACTGTCATGCTCATTACAAGGCTATGCAAAACTTTCATTATAAGTTGTACATAAATATAAATCTACCTTTGGGTAATATATATGCAACAAAGATACTGATAAATATTGCTTTAACACTATTTAAGTTAATTCAGAAACCAATAAACATTCTAGCATGATACAGAGAAATCACTCAATGTGTGGCAAACTTTTTCAACAGGAACATCGGCATGTCATCCTGTAAAAAGTTTTTAAGAGTTACCTAAATACTTAGTACCTGAAAATCAAGTAGATAAGTCCTTACACAAAAATAATAAAGCAATATTTGTCATTTTCAGTGTGGCAGATGAAAAATGTTAAAAAAAGAAAAAAGGCTTTATCCATTTTCCTATCTCATCACAACACATCTTTCAAAAGCTGGAGTCCACCTACTTTCTCAGTTCCTACAACATCACTGCTTTACTAAAAACCTACAGATTTTATCCCAAGACCCATGGAAAGCCTTAATCACCATTTTGTGGTAACAAACCTACCATTGTGCCACTGACAGACTGAACTGCCAAAAATCCTGTCCCCTGAGGAGTGATAGGCCCTACAAGAAAATTAAAAAAAGAAAAGCTTTACTATGCAACATCTGGCCTCTATTTAAAGTCATAAGGCTTAGAAATACATGCCAAACATTCTCAATGAATAAAACCAAAGAAAAGTTCAAAGCATTCAACCCATTACTCACATATACATCCTCAAGAAAGTTAAAGGAATGGTTAATAAGAAGTCACTCATATACAAAATCATTTGCAGGACTGGGCCCATAACGTGTGCAAGTGTCTCTCTGCACACAGTCAACAAATTGTGTTCCAATTTCATACTATACAACCTAGCAGAATGCTCAAAATGTGAACAAAAGCCAAATAATTCATAAAATAACAGGCAATTGTCTGCTTTCCCATACTAATTGGTGTTATTTTGTATTCCACAGGGAACACAACTTTTTAAAGACTTCTCATTCCAAAAGCTACTGGCTGTATTTCCCTGTGGGGGAATGTAAAGCTTGACAATTTTATAACGATTAAGGGATACGGGATTGTAACTTCAGAATGCCCTTACCCCAAAAAGTTGCTCCACAATGCATATGTTGTGGTGTGTACTTCAGAAGCCTATGACGCCCATTGTGATCTTCAATATAGAACACGGGGATAGTTTGAAATCGCCTCCACCCTAATGAGAGGATTAAAGGATCACGTGTCTTAAGTATCTTCTTGTACCATCGGTGCTTCTTCAAGCGCAACTAATTAGAAGAAAAGACGAACAATGCTATTACAGGATAATAATGTTAATTCTGAAATTCAAGCCTTAATTTTCAGGAATAACTGAAAGCAATTTCCATCTACACTAGAATACTGTATTCAGTAAGCTTTGTATCATCATATATTCTCATTAACACTAGGTTGACTGGAAAGATAAAGCTAATCAGTACTTCGCTCACTCTGAAGTCATGTTTGTGTGCATCCAAGAAAGTATTACATTAATATATATGTGCGAGTAACTTTTCTATAGCCACTTGTCCATAGGCCATGAACCTCAGAGTAAAATTTATGTTTGCAATTTAGTAATCACAATATCAGACCTTAGTCCTGAGACATCTCTGCAGATGAACATTAAACAGCAATAACTTCTTCCAGTTATTCAATTAAGTCTGTCTGTTATCGTAGAGTTGTGTCAAGAAAATCCCCTATTCAGGAGACAAAGATGAAAATGTCTCTCTGTGTTTACTGTTATCTTTACCAGAATATAAGCAGTAACTCCAGACACACTGAGGCACACCTGTACCAACATAAAGTGCACTCACAGCTTTGTCTGCATACCTGTACATAGCCGACATTTCCTTCGCTGTTGCCTAAACCACCCAAGATAATAGGATAATGAGGGTCAAAATTGAGGACAAATTCACACGGGACATTCTCAATCTCTATTCGAACATACATCCCAGGCCGGAAGCCCTCATACTGCACTCTGGTCTCATCATCTTGATCTTCAAATTCTGCTCGATTAAGCTATGTGAAGAGAAGAAGATCACCATGGGTTTTACAAAATTCAAGCATTAAAAACTTGTTCATGAGACACCAGTCCTATTTAAAACATGCTAACATTTATAAAAATCTTTTGGGGAAGATCTGATAGGTTTTGTAACTTTTATTCAGAGCAAGATCTCTGCCATCACAAATTCCTTCCAATTTGAAATCCCAAGTGGGCCTGTTAGTCTACTTGAAAGACAGAATCCAAGAGAAGCAACTGAGTGAGCAACTTCTGACATACATTTCATGATGGTGATTTTGGATTTTAAAATACAACTGTCAAAAGTACATTTTTGATTTAGGAGTCCAAATACCTTTTCAAGTTAACATCCTGATCTTTAAGGTATCGCTTCTGAAGAGGCTGGGCTCCTATCTTACTCAGCAGCTTAAAAATATTTCTGTGCATCCTCACACTGTGTATCATCAAGGGTCTTTTAAAGCTCCTCTGTACCATATGAATGCACATATCATGTAAATATTTAACAAGATATCCTTATGAACAACAGAAACCTCATCCTCCTGTTCTAGTTCTTGATCTTCAGCTACATATAACACGCCATGGTTAAGCAAACTAGCGATTAATTTCATTTCTCAAGGTTTTGAGATATGGTGCAAATCTTCTGGTTTTAGTTTATTTTTCTAAAGGCCTTTACACGTGTCCAGTTGGAGATCCTTGCCCTTCCATCCTGCAGCAGGAATACTGCTGATACGTGTTTCTGTAACAGACCTCAAGTGAAATAGTTGTAAATTGTCTTGTATTCTTTTACTGGAATATCCTTCCTTATGCTTTAAGTGCTTTTAAGTAAATACATCAGCATACCAGAGCTCATATGATCACTTATGACAGAGGCTAATGCCAGAAGATAATGATTAATTTAATGACTATTAAAGATTTTTTCAGAAGAGAAGACAGTGAAGTTATTGGCAATGTAAGGCAACGTTCTTCCAAGTCAGTCAAAGAAAGAAGCTACCTTTAAGCTTATAATATTTTACCTAATAAAACATGGCCTGGGAAAAACCAACACTTCCAATTCTGGATACAACTACCCTGCAGATTCCTACCACACTTACAGAGCAATGCTCATCGATTACTTTTTCCTCAAAATAACTTGACAATGTGATGAAAAAGACCAGCAGACAGAACTTAGCTGTTAATAACATTGCAAAAATCACACTAAAAGTAATGCCAGGAAAATATTTGACACAAATTAGTATGAAAAAGATTTTCATCTTCCAACACATAAAGGGATGCCTTTCCTGGAGCAGAACCTTCTCTCTCACATTTTGGGTTTGGTTTTTTTGAGACTTGTCATGCTAGTTCTACCACTAAGGGACAAATGGATAACTGTTAAAAACTATCACATAGATGAAGCTTAGATGACACATCCTGACTTATTCAGTGATCTAGAAGATGGCTAACTAAAGTCAATTTAAATTAAGCTTTCATTTGTTTGGCCTGTTTGCTTGTTTTTCTTTCCAGCTAATGAAATCAAAAAGTTCAACAATAAAAAAAATAAAATTGCAAGCATGTTATTACTTTGTGTGTACTTTCTGAAGCAGCTCCTGAATATTATGTGCATTTCCAGGGGAAAAAAGCCTCTGGCCAAACTCTGTGGGGTACTTTTCAGGACATATAGCCAGATAAATTGCCAAGTTAACAGCTTCTACCTGTGCTTGTTTATGCATTTCTTCTTTAAGATCATCAAAGTACGTGGCATCCCCTTCATCATACTCTGCATCAAACATTTCTTTCAGTTTCCGTTTCTTGTCCAGGCGCTCCTTTCTCTTTTTCTCCTCCTCAGGTTCTGGTTTGGACATTTTTACATCTTCCTGTTCTTCTTCACTCCCAGACTAAACAACAGTAAGTTATCAATCATGTAACACAGTTCATTGAAAACAAACCATTCTGATTAACAGCTTAATATATATTAATATTTTTTCATAATGCAAATTATTAGACACTTAAAATATTTCCGTTTTAGACAGAAATTATTAAGTTATTCATACAAGATGTAAAATCAGCCATGATGAAAACCATTTCATGATCTAATCATATCCCTTTTCATTGAGAAACCTCTTAAGATTTATTTTGATGGCAAAAAATAGATCCTGGAACTGACCTATCTGTTATTCTACAGCAAAAACAAATACACATAATAAATGAGGGGAAAAAAAGTAACTGTTGATAGTGCTGAGTAACACTGTGCTGGAAAGCAGCACTCTATAGAGGCCAGAGAAGAGGAAGTTTGTTCATGGACCATTTGAAAACTGCCAGAATGATGCTATTATCCTCAATTTTATAATGAAATGCAAAGCCATCAAGTTGCTTAGTCAAAAAAAAAAAAATAATTTACTTTTCAATGTGTACTGTCATAGACAAATACAGTTCTGTTCTTGGAAGATATTCAAGCCATACAATAAAACTGCTTCCACCAGCCATTTTTACACAGATATGAGGAGTGACTAGGAAACTGTCAGTTTCCACGATTTGTTGTGTTTAAACAGAGCTCTATAATGGTCTGCATCAGATGAAATGACATAGTACAAACAGTTATGACCACATTTGGTTTCAAAATACTTCTCTCATACCTCCAGATGACCCAGCTCTTGATTAAGCCTGACACCTACTGTTAAATAAGCAAGGTGACTTTTCCTACATAATTAAACAATTATTCTGTTTGAGATTAAAAACATGCCATTCTAGGTATCTGTAGGTTCCAAAGTCCGCAATACATACACCTTTTCTTCCTTGTTACCACTGATTTCCCTCATATTGATTTGTAAAAATTAAGTTTGTTACACAGGACACCTATCACAGAAACATAGAATCACAGAAATGTCTAGATTGAAAAAGACCTGTAGGATCATCCAGTCCAATCTTCAACCCAACGCTACCACATCCACCCCTTAAACCACATCCCTAAGCACCTCATCTAATAGGCTCTTAAACACCTCCAGGGATGGGGACTCCACCACTGCCCTGGGCAACCCATTCCAACACCTGATAACCCGCTCAGCAAAAAATTTCTTCCTAATATCCAAGCAAAACCTCTCCTGGTGCAGCTTGAATCCATTTCCCCTCGTTCTATCATCTGCTGCTGGGTTAAACAGGCCTACTCCCACCTCTCTGTAACTTCCCTTCAGGTATCCATAGAGAGTAATAAGGTCTCCCCTGAGCCTCCTTTTTTCCAGGCTAAACAAACCCAGCTCCCTGCGACACTGNAAGACATGCGCTCAAGGCCCTTCACCAGTTTTCTTGCTCTTCTGGACATGCTCCAGTTTCTCAATGTCCTTCTTGTGGTGAGGTGCCCAAAACTGAACACAGTACTCGAGGTGCGGCCTCATCAGTGCCGAGTACAGGGGCAGGATCACTTCCCTGGACCTAGTGGCAACACTATTCCTAATACAGGCCAGGATGCCGTTGGCCTTCTTGGCCACCTGGGCACACTGCTGGCTCATATTCAGCCAGCTGTCAATGAACACCCCCAGGTCCCTCTCCAATGAGCACCCTTCCAGACACGCTTTCCCAAGTCTGTAGCGTTGCTGGGGGGGCGAGGGGCAGGGGGCTGTTGTGGACAAAGTGCAGAAGCCAGCACTTGGCCTTATTGAACTTCATGAAGGTAGTCTCAGCCCACTGATCTAGTCTGTCTAGATCTCCCTGCAGAGCCTCTCTACCCTCTAGGTCAACACTTCCACCCAGTTTAGTGTCATCCTGACATACATGGATATTGCTAGAGAACACAAAAGTACAGGTCAGACCTCATCTCCTTCAGCAGCAGGCTTTCCTTTGTGCACAACAC
This sequence comes from Brachypteracias leptosomus, assembly GCA_013401335.1. Lineage (NCBI taxonomy): Eukaryota > Metazoa > Chordata > Aves > Coraciiformes > Brachypteraciidae > Brachypteracias > Brachypteracias leptosomus. The sequence continues at coordinate 40,369 of VYZX01010483.1, forward strand.
CGGTTTCGAGATCTTCAAAATCTCCATACAGCTCTTCTGCAACAACAAGCACCCAAAACATCTGAGAGTTCACCATCGTGTTCTACTGCAGTTAACTGTTGTGTTGCATCGTTCCATACAATTTCTCATATTTTTTGTATTGTGTATTTCTCTGTACCACTTTGTAGATTACTTTCAGTCCAATTATTTTTTCCTACCCATCAACAGTTGTATAAGTCTGTTCTGCTCTCTCTATAGCTGCTGAACTCTAGTGGCTCCTCCTTTTTCCTTTCAATACTTCATGACTTCAAAAAAAGTTCAGATCACTCCAAAGGAGCACGCAGCACATTAGTTAGCACTCTAATTACACAAGACACCAGCAGAGGAACCAAGCTCCTATCTTCAATTTAAAATAAGTATTTTAAACATAGCAAACAATTTGTGTTGAAACCAAATGCTTATAGAAGCCTGTCAAACCACAATCATTTTGCATATAAGATACAGCTATATTATATAAAATTTTCAAAGTATTTCCTAATTATAAAAAAACAAACAAAAACAACACCTCCAAAACATCTGAAGATAGATCTAACTTTTCAGCCAAATGTGAATGACCAGTTTGTCCTCCCATCAAAAAAGAATTTCTGCTTATTTCTACCAAGACTATAAAAAAAAATAAACCATACACAGAGGATGAATAGCTAAACTCAAGATACATAATCAAAGTTGGCATGGCCTGGTGTTGACCAAGGACTCCACTTCCTCATTTAAATTTTATACCCTATTTTTCAGAATAAATTCTCAGAATGTGCTACCTGCCTACTGTTCGTACAGAGACTTACAGCAATGTATAATTATCTGCATAATACTTTATGCAACAGTTTGAAAAAAATTGCAGGCATATCACTAGCACAAAACATTCTACATAAATACCTACGAAGTCAACTTTTTAAAAAAACCCTGTATACATTAATCATTTTTAGAAGTCTTACACATACCATCTCCCTCCAATAGCTTTGCTGCATCTTTATCATCTTCCCACTTTCCAGTAACAAAGCAGTCTCGAATGCTGCTCATAACCTGCAAAATAACAGTGTCATTGCCTTGCACAGTTACAGCTTGTCGACAACAGAAACATCCTCCAGTACATTCCCCACTCCTCCATCAGAGACACCACCTCAAAGAGAATCTGACATTCTCATGCACAGCTCCACACTGTGGCCATAGCTTCCATAAGTCTGTTTCAATGACAACTCTGTAGTACTTTACAAGACACAGCCAGGACATCACCAGTATAAGACAAACGGAAGAAATTATCCAATGGCATTACCTCTTCTAAATCCCAATCTTGTGGCTTTTCTATCAGAAATTTGGAGCAGTCAAGAGCATTAGTCTTCCGTTTTGATGCTCTGTCTGGACGGCTGACACGAAACAAACCTCCAAGTTCATCACCTGCATCCTCACTCTCCTGGTCCTCATCCTCAACAGCTAAATGAAACATAAAAGCTGTGATTATTTCCCCCACAGTACATGGATTACATGCGTTAACCTCTCTTCTGACTTATGTTTCACAACATCTGCAGTAGTTAGAGGAAAAAAAGATGCAAACTAAAAATAGTTTTAAGTACAAAAGACTAAAGCAAAAGGTACACTGATCCAGTGTAAGAGTCCTCCTCATAAGGACAGAATAAGGTGAGCAGCAACCCAGGAGATACTATACGCTGTGATCAGAGTGAACTTCAGTTGTATGGTTGTTCCATATGGAAACATGTAATTAATTTCACAAATTCCACACAGTTCAAATTTCTGTCAACAACCTAAAATCTGATTCTATTTGCATAACTGAATTCATCTGAAAGAATACTGCCCAATAAGTAAACACAGGATGTTTGTTCAATACCCTAAGTAGAAACAATACCAAAAGGATCTGTGAACAGAAACAACCCTAAGCAAGTGTGTAAATCAAGAACNGCAGAGGAACCAAGCTCCTATCTTCAATTTAAAATAAGTATTTTAAACATAGCAAACAATTTGTGTTGAAACCAAATGCTTATAGAAGCCTGTCAAACCACAATCATTTTGCATATAAGATACAGCTATATTATATAAAATTTTCAAAGTATTTCCTAATTATAAAAAAACAAACAAAAACAACACCTCCAAAACATCTGAAGATAGATCTAACTTTTCAGCCAAATGTGAATGACCAGTTTGTCCTCCCATCAAAAAAGAATTTCTGCTTATTTCTACCAAGACTATAAAAAAAAATAAACCATACACAGAGGATGAATAGCTAAACTCAAGATACATAATCAAAGTTGGCATGGCCTGGTGTTGACCAAGGACTCCACTTCCTCATTTAAATTTTATACCCTATTTTTCAGAATAAATTCTCAGAATGTGCTACCTGCCTACTGTTCGTACAGAGACTTACAGCAATGTATAATTATCTGCATAATACTTTATGCAACAGTTTGAAAAAAATTGCAGGCATATCACTAGCACAAAACATTCTACATAAATACCTACGAAGTCAACTTTTTAAAAAAACCCTGTATACATTAATCATTTTTAGAAGTCTTACACATACCATCTCCCTCCAATAGCTTTGCTGCATCTTTATCATCTTCCCACTTTCCAGTAACAAAGCAGTCTCGAATGCTGCTCATAACCTGCAAAATAACAGTGTCATTGCCTTGCACAGTTACAGCTTGTCGACAACAGAAACATCCTCCAGTACGTTCCCCACTCCTCCATCAGAGACACCACCTCAAAGAGAATCTGACATTCTCATGCACAGCTCCACACTGTGGCCATAGCTTCCATAAGTCTGTTTCAATGACAACTCTGTAGTACTTTACAAGACACAGCCAGGACATCACCAGTATAAGACATACGGAAGAAATTATCCAATGGCATTACCTCTTCTAAATCCCAATCTTGTGGCTTTTCTATCAGAAATTTGGAGCAGTCAAGAGCATTAGTCTTCCGTTTTGATGCTCTGTCTGGACGGCTGACACGAAACAAACCTCCAAGTTCATCACCTGCATCCTCACTCTCCTGGTCCTCATCCTCAACAGCTAAATGAAACATAAAAGCTGTGATTATTTCCCCCACAGTACATGGATTACATGCGTTAACCTCTCTTCTGACTTATGTTTCACAACATCTGCAGTAGTTAGAGGAAAAAAAGATGCAAACTAAAAATAGTTTTAAGTACAAAAGACTAAAGCAAAAGGTACACTGATCCAGTGTAAGAGTCCTCCTCATAAGGACAGAATAAGGTGAGCAGCAACCCAGGAGATACTATACGCTGTGATCAGAGTGAACTTCAGTTGTATGGTTGTTCCATATGGAAACATGTAATTAATTTCACAAATTCCACACAGTTCAAATTTCTGTCAACAACCTAAAATCTGATTCTATTTGCATAACTGAATTCATCTGAAAGAATACTGCCCAATAAGTAAACACAGGATGTTTGTTCAATACCCTAAGTAGAAACAATACCAAAAGGATCTGTGAACAGAAACAACCCTAAGCAAGTGTGTAAATCAAGAACAGCAGACTTGAGAATCTGTCAGCAAATCTTCCCACTCCTGCACCACGGAAGGTTTACAAAAGCCAAATTCTCATTTTGTTCTACAGAGGTTCTGCATGATGAGGTTTGTACACTCAGACAACTACTGGAAAAGTTGTGTTTTAAACAGGACAAATCATATAAATAGCAATTTTCTCTTCCTTTTAAGCCAGCTAGCTTTCTTTTTTCTTGACAAACATCCTTATTACAGATATTATAAGTCACATCTAAGAAAATATTCCACTCTCAAGCCACTGTGAGACAGAACTTCTTGATAACAGCCAACCAACAACATCCCTTTATGAAATACAAATTACCATGATGGATGTACATACTATCTACCAAATAATTATAAAAATGATTGAACTTTAAATATTTGTGAGGGAAATATGTGTACCAGAAACATGAGCAACAACTGAGTAGTCTAGAAAGTGAGCTTAAAGTGTTTTTTACTGGAAAAGTTAAAACTGTATTACAATTATTAGTGAAAATGAGCATGGGCAATTAAAAAAGTCAATTAACTCTCATCAAGCCTCCCACTAAAAGACACTGCCCAAAGATTCAGACTTCAAAACTGGTACAGCTAAAATGCCACCATATATGAAGGCAGTACCAAGTCTCAAAACAGATTTGTACCTGTTCCATATACGAGTTTACGCAGATTGGGGGTTAAACGTTGCTGTCTTAGAAAGGCCTGAGCTGCCTTCTGTGTAAGGTCCTCTTTCCACTTAAGCGCACCTGAAAAGGGAAAAAAAATTGCATTCTATCTCCAAAAAAGAATAAAAATTAGGAGCTACACAAATAATTTAATAACAGGCTTAGTAAGTGTAGACACAACCCACAGTTTCTTTTCCATACTCCATACATACACGGAAACATAAATTGCGGCTAACTACATCACTGACTTTTTTTGATGAGTCCTAATTTTAGGACAGAATTTTAAGATACTATTAGCAATATTAACAGATTTGATTATTTTCATGAGGCTACACAACTTCTTCACAGACTCACAAGATGTCTGAGGATGGAACAGACTTGTGGAGGTCATCTTGTCCAGCCCCACTGCTTAAGCAAGGTCACCTAGAGCAGGTTAGGTTGCCTAGCACCATGTTTAGACAGCTTTTGAGTATCTCCAAGCATGGAGACTCATAACTTCTCTGGGCAACCTGTGCCAGTGCTCAGTGAGTAGTTAATACATTTTAGTAACGTTCTCCCAAGAATGTTCTATTCTTTGTAAATGTAACAGAGCATCACAATTTGTTTTATACACACAGCCAAAGATTAAAGAGAAGCGTATGCAGAATCAATGAAGTTTAGAAAATGAATCACCACCACTTTAGAAAGAAAATACAAGACCTGCATACTACACTGCAAATCAAAGTCTTAGCAGCAGATAATCCAAAGTTTGCCACTTAACAACTCTGTATATACCATGGGGGGAACATTATATAATGCTTACTAATTAAAATATTAATTAAAACCCAATTAAAAATGGACAATAAGAAATATTAACATTTATAGTCTACCTGTCGTGTCAGCAGAAAAATCTATTTTTTCCTCATATTCCTCTTCCTCTCTCAGTAGATTCTCCACATCATCATCCTCAGCTTCTACAGCTTTAAGTTTACTCTGTCTAATATTATCAGCTTTCTTTGCTTGAGTGTGCTGAAATCCCTTCCTGTTTGACTCTTCAGCTTCTAATTCATCATGTGATCCTTCTTCATCATCGCCCTCATCAAGGGAGGAGTTTTCCACCTCAGATTCTGATGCCTCTTCTGCTGTGCAGTTTCCCGAATCTGTAGTAAGCACTGCTTTTCTTTTCAGCCTGTGATCTGAGATTTGTGATCTCATTTCTGTATCTTCACTATTTACTTCAAACTGTTTATATTCAGCTAATCCTTTGCTTGCTGCCTCAAATTCATTATCTGAGCTTTCATTTTCAGAAGTCCTTTGCTCCTCCTCCTCATCATCATCTTCCTCCATCTCATTCTCTTTGGGGGCAGTTTTTCCTTCTTCAGAACTCACCTCAAGATCATCATCACTGTCTGCAAATGCTGGTAGTTCATTCACTGCTGCTTCTTTAGCCACTTCTGTTTTCAGACGTTTGGCTCTCCCAATAGCCATCTCTTCCTCTAATAGCTCTATGTCACTTTCTTCCTCAGCATCATCTTCATCATCACCATCACTTCCATCCTCAGACAATGCTCCTTCTTCTTGGTCACTTTCCTCATCACTTACTGCATCATCATTTTCTTTCTCCTCTTCTTCAAATAATGCCTTCCGACGAACTCTTCCAGTCTTCAAATCAAACTGTCTCTCTTCTTTTGGCATCACAAACCTGTTTTCCGAAAGATCACAATTGGGGTAAGATGGTAAAGTACAAGGAAATTTTAATGAAACAATGAAGTTTCATGTTAATACTGAAAAAAGAATTATTATTATTTTTAAAAAACAGAGCAAGGTTATTGAGAACATTAAAAGGGTTACAGAGTTCCTTAACTACGGAACACCTCTTAATTAAAGAATACACCGTATGTTATAGCCATAAATAATTTCAAGAAATGTCTTTATTTTCCATGGAATGAAAATAGGTTCTACAATTAATTTTACTGAAGATTATGACTGCCATTTTCCAAAAGTCTGAAGAATAGATATATGCTTCTTAGGGCTATATCAGCAAGGAATTCCTGGAAGGCAGGATTACACAGCTTGCAAAACTTTTCCAATATAAACTATTAACATCTCAAAATACACACATGGCATCTGAATAGTCTCAGAAGAGGAAGAATTGGGCAATAAGCCATTCTACTAACTGTGCTCTATTGAGAATTTCTCCTAAATTAGAACCTGAAATTGAGAGATTTATTCATGTTCAAACACTGCTCAGCATTCAAAACTTACTCTTCTCCTACATCTTCTGAACCTAAGGGTTTAGAGTCCATGAAGAGAGAGACCTTGCTTGATGCCATCTTAACATCAATGGCTGAATGTGTGGAGATGAGGCTCTGAACTAGTTCGTGATTTGGTCTCATTTCCTCCTGGAAAGCCAAGATATTTTATATATTAAAATTAATAAATTCATATGTAATGAGCAGCTAACAGAGTCATTAATCTGCCAAATACAGTATGTAAGATAAAATTCTAAAGCACTTTAAATAAACATTTTCTCAGAATAGCAAGGTCTCCCTTCCCTTCTTCACATTTCAAGAACACATACAGTATTAATCCAAGAAAGAAAAAAACAGAGGGCCTCCTTCACAGTATGCAACCACTACAAAAAGTATCAGCAAGTGCCCGTTATCATAGATGCAAACTTATTTCACACTTAGCACAAAACAGAGGAACACAGCTGAATTCCACCTGTTTGTATGCAAGTGTTTTCTATCTGTCCCTTTGACCAGACAAATCCTATCAGTGTTCTCTCACAATCACCCTGCCCTGCAAAATGAGAGCGATTAATATCCCAGTACCAGGAGTTTTTATAAATCTTAAGTCAATGTCTGGAAAGTTTATGAAACTAACTTTAGGTGTTTATAATTAACTGATCCTTCAAATGTTCTGCACAATATTTTACGCAGATTAAAAAAAAAACCCACCATATTCCTCGTCTGAAGTCACTAGAGGAGAAAAAAGAAGTTATCTACTACCAATATATAAGGATTATTTGAAAGTAACCTATTTTTAAACACTTATTTTGACTTTAAGGATAAAAACTAAATTTTGGAAGAGAATTCAAATCACTACAGCATTCCCATACCTCTTCTTTTTCATGAGCGTGGCTTCCACCAAGGTCAATATAAACAGCATCTTTATCATATACAATGCCTCCAACTCCTGAAAGGGGGGCATAGACTAGTTTCTCTTTCTCATTTAAAGAACGCTTCTTCTGCTGTTCAGGTAGAGCACAGGGGTCTGGTAGGAAACTCACATCACTCACAGTAAAGTCTCCCACACCTGGGGTGACAGACAAGTGAAACAATAAGGTTTTCACAAAGTTTTGACTCCGAAGTTTGCGCAATTCACTACAAAAAGATTTTAAAAAAACAAAACACAACAACAAAATATTGTAGCATTCAGTGATTCATCCACAGTGAGTTCTGTATCAAACATCCATTTCTTCTGCCTTACCACTGAACTTAGAGAAGCATACCCAAGTTCACCAGAATACTGCAAAGCTTACGGTTTGTTTGCTCAGTTTTAAATGAGAAAACTAGCAAATCACTTTTCTGAGTAAGTCTGTAAATACATTATTAAAATATTCCTGAATTTAAGCTTTTAAATAATTCAAATAAATATTAATATTTATTCAATTAATACAAGAAATTTTACATAAGCCAAATTTATTTTTCACTATTAGGGCTGGTACATTTTGCACTTCAAGCACCTTTTAAAGCAAAACACCCTTGAAAAATTTCAGACACTGCCAATGTTGCATTTAACACTGCAACAAAACTGCACAATTAAAAGCAAAACTATTTACAAGGATTTCTTTTTATAAAAATGCATGATTAAAAATAATTTCCAAATGCCCAACATATTTAGAAAGGTGAAAAATCCATTTTAGAATGTACATTCCAACAACTGCTGTGTTGTTATTCCTAGATCAGTACAAAAACAGCTTTAAGAATCTGATAAATTACCTGGCATATGAATTTGACTTTTGTTTTTTAGGTGTGCTCCTCTCAAGTATCCATAAAGCGATATCTTCCTGTCACATTTTGGATTGATTCGGATATCTTCTGGGTTTGTCAACTCTTCCATTCTACTCATCATCCAAACAAACAAAAAGTTAGAATATCCAGCAGTCCTGACAGTAACTTTGGAAAAAAAGGTTATTTAAGTAAGGAGAATTGTGACATCACTGCTTCTACTGTATGCTCTGCAGACTCTAATAATCAAAATAGAATTATCCTAAGATAAAAAACCCATGGCAAAAAAGATATTTCAATATTTTTAAATTGTATTTTAAACTGTATTTTAAAGCTTGTGTAATCATGTTCCAGGATGTATTTCCAGAAGACTTACTGAGATTTCACTAAACACGTACTACTTTCCTAGCACATTTTAATTACTGTTCATATACTTTCCAAACAACTCTCCTCAAATCCATTTTGCCATTACAGGGAAAACAGAATAACCACCCTAGGACAGCTGAACACCACATTTCCTGCAATCACACAATAGCTTATTTTCCCTAGTAGTAGCAGTAAGCAACAAAAACTACCATAGGGAAGGGGAGAGGGAAAGACTGGCTGTCTTGAGGCCGATGAGGGGGAAACTCCACCCAGCGCTCCCTTCTACAACACACAAGGAAAGCAACGCAAGCACACTGCCAAGAGAGATGAGAGAAGGGGGCTAAAG
>VYZX01010484.1:4119-17042 GCA_013401335.1 Brachypteracias leptosomus
AGATACTTCCTTACATACTGTTCTCACTGACTTGGGATTTGAGATGACTGTTTTGAGCATTCAGACAAGATCCAAACAGGATCTTGTTAGCAGATACACATTTAAATGCTTCCAGCTTAAGATTTTTCAAATATAGTTATTTTATGAGCGATATCTTTACAGTTAATAAATCTAGTTTTATACACTAGGACTACTAGCAGCATACAATCAAGTTGTATCAGTGGGGTGTTTCTTTTACACAGCAGTAGAGTCTGAAATCCTTGCCTGACCCTCACCTGCCCCGTTTCATAGACGGTTTTGACAGACCCCCGTAAGCACTGGGTACAGTTTAGAATCACCACGTTTCGCTTGGTTGCTTTCTTCAGTTCTTTCAACAAGTCTCTTTTGTTCGGGGCGTTGCCACTTCCATAAGTTTCAAGTACAATGCCCTCAATTGGAGGCTGAAGAAATGCTTTTACCTGTTTAAAAAAAAGAGAGGGAAGAGACAAAAGGTGTGTTTCAGTCACTTTAAGATTTTCATGTATGGCACAGAGTTTTTAAAAATGGTCTGGTTTTGTTATAGTCTTACAGGCTCTCATGCCTTACAGTCTTTTTATGCCCTTCTGTGTTCCCCACTTCCAATAACTGGGACTGTAGAATAAGTTTTTTAAAAAAGAGAGAATTTCAATCTCTAGCTTCCTTTAAAATTCCTAGAGGGATAGATTTTAAAATAAACTATTTTCTCCAGTCATGACCTCAGTGTGAAAAAGGATGATATTGTTCAAGTGCCATTAACAGGCTATATTGTTGCACCATGGCAGTAAAAAAAGTTAGATTTACACTTATGAAATAAATGTAGAATCATTAATTGAGGTTAGAACCCCTACATTGCCCAGATTTGTTACTTTAGCAAAGAGTTTTGTTAACAAATGTCTGCCTAAGAGAGAGTGTCTTACCTTTCAGGAAAGAACATTCTAATGAAGCCTGGAGTTTTTTAACTCAAAACTCCATTGATTTAACTCACGGCAGAAAACAAAAAGAGGTACTAATACATTCTGGGCCAGTTGTTAATGGGGTAGCTATTGTGCCTCACTAAGAGAATGCCTAGCAAATTCCTCTTCCTAGAAGACATATTTTAAACAACCTAGCTGTTTCCTTGCCGATCACATATGCTAAATGCAATACACTGTAAGTCCCCATGAGGCTAACTATGCAGTTGGAGTTTTATTGCAAATATACCACCCCTCTGCCTTTCCATCTGTTCATATTCACCTAAAAAGAATGGTAATATAATTGAGGAGTGCTGCTTAAACTACTGGATTCAATTTAAGATGGCAACAGCCACAAAAGACCTGTCAATTTAATGGAACCAGTATTAGATAAAAATTTAAAGACAAATCTACCTAAAACCACAGTTCTGCAAAATAATCTCTAAAGGCAAAAAATCCCACTTCTCATTTTCAGGTATGTATGATTACTGAGGGTCATGTTAGCTGCCAGTGTAAGACAAAAAAAGAAGCATGAGTTGTAGAAATAGTCACACTCACCTCCACGCATCATATTGTGTATTTTTGGACAAGATATCTATTAATATGCCTCAATATGCAGCAAGAGACCATTTCCATGGTCACTGTAGCCTGCACCTGTCTAGAAAAGCACACTTGATCTATTTATGAGCCCTGAGAAGAAATTAATTGTTTCAGAGCCCAGGCAGTTTAGACAAAGGATATTTGAAAAGCTTTTATCAATAGTTTATAGCATATGGAAATTGTCTTTGAATGCTCTGATATTCAAAAAAACATTTATCAGACGACAGATCCTTTCCCTTTCCCCCAACACACCAACNATACTTACAGCATTGTCTTTTAAAATATTCCTTATGTAGGGGATTTGTGAAAGACAAAATATTTTTCTAAAGAGGAAATGAAGGCCCATTTAAGACAGCAGCCATAGCAGCTGATCTTATTTACACTTTATTTATTAGGTGCCACAAAATATGTCTTCAAGGCCACATCCATGCCAGGCTCAACTGTGTTGTATTCTAGCTCTAATTCCAAAGTAGTCTAGATTTGGAGATATATTAGCATCGCTAGTCATTATTTTTAAGTTAGTGTCCCTCAAGATCTTTAACATGTATGCTTGCTTGAATTTAATAGCATTTTATAGCAAAAACTTCAAAAATAGTTATTTTATTTCGATGATCACTGATAAACAGAATGATCTATAAGACACAGGGCTGTTACACCCCTACTACAACCTCTTCAAAAGAGAAGTCTGATAGCTGTGAAAAGCATCTATGTACTAGACCTGATGGGTTCACGATGTTGAACATGTCCTGTTAGTGCCACCTCTCCCAGTTTGGAGTGCTCAGAAAGCCTCAACCAGCAGAGCATCGTGCAGGTCTAGCATAGGTGAGATACTTCCTTATCACGCACTGACCTGAACTTCATTGTTTTGTAGTTAGCCTGATACCAGCCTGGATTCATGTTTATAAAACAGACCTTCATCTTCTCAGACATAAGAGATGACAAATGCAGATACTGTTGCCGCTAATCACCTCCAGAGTTTATTAGGTAGTTACTAACGATTAAATAAAATAGCAAGGATTCAATTAACTCCGATTATACATTTAGAGCCAGAAGCCAGCTGTTTAACTAATAGTTTGTTTGTGTTGCGTTATTAGAAGCCAAGTCATGCATTATTGATTTCAAAATTTTACTACTTCAGTGTAGTAGGGCAGCATTGGTAGTGCTGGCGGCTCCTACGAGGCAGTGGAAGACGTTTAACAAACAGCAGCCAACAGCTCAGAGCATCATGCTTCAATGAAAGTAGAGCATGCTCTAAAGCTACCTGCTCCCCCATCATGATTTAAGCTTTTTAGATTTTGGAGAAATTCCCAAGCAGCAAGACAGAAAAAAGATCTGTGTGCATAACACTGACTTGCTCTCAGCCATGCAGAGTTACTCATGCCAATTAGTGTTGCAATCTCTTGCCATCAGCAGCCAGCCATTTGCAAAAAAAGTACATTTCAAAGCCTCCATTGAAGCCTACTCTATTGCCTCATTATCAGAGATACCAAAAACTACACAATCCATTAAGTCAAGACAGAAATAACAGTTACCTAGAAGACTTTACAAACTTTCCCTTCCTGTTGTGGTGCCCTGTCAGCAACTAGAGCCTCTGTATGTTCTTTCTAAAAAGAATATCATATGTTGTTAAACAGGTCACAAGCAGCTGGCTTGGCGTCACATTTGTCCAACCAGCCACACTTCAGCATGTGGATTCCTAATACCCTGGGAATGGGAGAACAGAAATATAGACCATTTCTACAGTTTCTTTGTGCTAAGCTGTCCAGGATAGCTCTGGAACTGCCTGGTTTAGTAGCTAGCCAACTAGCTCCCAAAGGTCTCCATAAGCTTTCCAGAGCAAGTTAGAGGCCTGCAGGAAACACACGGGTGAGTGCAGAAAGCCATGCATCTGTTCTGCTTGAGGTTCACCGGCCTGGCTAACCATGTTCACTCCTGAGCACTGTGCTTTAAGAAGCAGCAGTGTTCTAGCAATAAATCCGATCCTTTCAACCTTCTAACAAACAGATTAATTCTTTAAAAGCAGCCTCCCCTATAAGCAGGGATGGCTTAAATAAAATAAAGAGGTAATGGTTATTTACATAATGATCCAAAATGGCTTGGGACAGAAAAGATTCCATTATTCAAGGAGACTGCATTCAAGATATTCAGGCCTTTTGTTTATTCTTCCAAACAAAACCATCACATAAACTATACTCTGCTATTTCCAATATTCCCTCTACCAAACACAACAGCTTTTAAAATTACAGTTCAAAAATTACATCCTTATCTTATTCAGCTTTATTCTCTTGCTCTCTCCCTCTCACACACATAAAACTATAATGCTAGGGTTAGTGCAGAAAAAAGATCAACCTGATTTAAAAATAAAATAATAAAAAAAAGAGAAGCAGCTCTACAGAGTCTAGAAAGCAGCAAAACCCCCTTGTTGTTAAAGAGCACCTTCACCACAATGCAGGTTTCAACTTATAATGGGAGAGCAGCAACTAGGAGCAACACCTCCCTTAGGAGTGGTGACTGAACTCTGAGTTATGAAATCAAACAAGAAATACAGCTTTTCATGATTGCAGAGCTGCAGACAAACAGCAAGGCTTTCTTCTCATCCTTCTCTGCAGGGCTACGGGCGAGCCCTACCATTATATAAGCTGCTACGGTGTTCATTATAATTCACAGCGGCAGCCAAGGGGTGGGGAGCACACGCCAACCTATGGCTGCAAATTCCTGAAGGAGGCCAACAAATATAGACCCCCTTTCTTGGAAGTTTGTTATAAAAAAATCAACATACACCTTTCGGAATGAATATTTAAACTGAATGGTGTTGTTCCAAGAATCAGCGTGCCTACTTACAAGGACTAAGTGGGGGACCAAAAGCACTTCAGTGAAGAGAGCTGGTATTTGCCTTAATACATAAATGACTTGGGCTTTTTACTATAGATAAGCAGAACTACCAACCAAGACACAGACTTGGCCAGTGACAAATAGCTTCTCTCTAGTGAGACTGGTGGGCAGATGAGCCCCAAAGGGCCTTCTAACCTTCTGCTGCTGCTGTATCCACAGTCACACGGGCTCTGTTCACTCCCTACACAAGTGATGTTCCTCATCCTGTGGTCCTGTACATGTGCCCCACTCCCAGAAGTTACATGCGTGTGTGATGAATAAAGTCCAGCCATGTTAACAAAGCAAGTTTTACATTTGCTTCATTAGGACAATTGAGAACAGAGGAGAGTAATCAGTTATGAAATATACTGAGACTCTTTACACATTTCAAGAGAGATAGTCCTCCTTGTCTCTCCTGTTTTGAAAACATGGGAGAAATAAGGCAAGGTCTTTTATTTGATAAGCTTTAAGATTTTTGAAATATTTTTGGTTATTTCTATACTATTCACTTCATTACAGAGATTTCTGATTCTGCTGCGAAAGTATTTCCCATTGGCATTGGGTTTCTTACTCATCTCAGGAGTGGGCTACAATTTTTCACTTCTTACAGGAGTTTCTGGTGCTAAATTGAAAGTCTTGAGGAAGCTGTGAGTTTCTGCACGTGGCCTACTCCTCTTGGCATCCTCAGGCTGCTCTCCATAATGCTGAAGGAGGAAGGCAGCCCTGTCTACAGAAGAATTAAAAGATATTATACAAAGTCCTTTGAAAAAAAAGGTTGAAAGATGCTAGATTGGTTTGCCTTGCTTTTAAAAGCTCAAGTGGATCTTGTCTCCACATAAGCTTCAAACGAGGATTGTACAAGCAAACTCAAGCGAGACAGCGATGTTTCAGACAATTACTTTGAACAAAATAAAAGCAGCACTAGTAGATTGCCCACACTATAAACTATGTTTTTTTCAAAATGAAACAATCCTTCAATACTGACACCGTCATCTTGGATAAATGATGCTACTCTAACTGGGTAATCAACTGAAACAAATAAAAATAGAGCCTATCACACCATTAGTTTTTAAGTCAGAAATCCCCACTGATCTCAATGAGGCATTCTACTGAAAAGATAATGGGATCCAATATGGGCCAAGGCAAGTACTTAATAACTTTCTCATTTTTCTACAATAGGCAAGGAATTAAAACCCAGTTCATTCAAATCCAAGAGAGTTATAATATGCAATTTCCAGCTTGATTTCATTATTGATCAGTCAGTAAACAGAATTTATTTATACGCTATTTGATGCAGTTATAAAGACCCAAGAAAGAAGATTCTCCCTAATTTACTGTAACAATCAACTGACAATATCTCTGATTTCAGACACACTGTATTTGACGCAGCACAGTAATACAATAGTAGCAGACTGTACCTGAGAGACATTTTACAGGCCACTACAGCTTTTCACAGGCTTCCTCAGTTTGCATCTGGCTGCTGCAAACACAGCACGTTGATCCTGAAACTTTGTTAAGGAACTCCCATTCATCAGGTGGAAGGGATAAATTTATTTTTCCAAATTGCAGAATGTCTCTCTCTCTCTCTACTAGTAGAATCTGTTCAGAACAGCACGCTGCATGGCACAGGGCTAGATCTACTGCCACCAATGGCACCTAGCAAAAGAATTTGGGAATCCCCTCCTATTCCTATTTTTTTAATAATAATTGAGATTGTCACCAAGTGCTACTCCTTTTTAATATACCCAGCCTATCCAAAATTAGCTTGTATAACTTGTTATATTTTTTTAAACTGTCTGTTAGTATGTTTTTTGGCAACTCCTCATCTGGCTAGATTCCAAATGTGTCTCTCTTCTCCCCTCTCCAAAGAAAGGGTGCCATTTATTGAAGAACAGACACCAATGTGTTAATGACCTTGCAGATGGGTACTGAAATCTTCATGTAGTTTTCCTGCTCCTTAAAAACCAGAAAAGACACAGAAATTATAGGGAGCCTGGGTTAAGTTTGAGGGGAAAGAAAGCTTCACATAGTGTATATTCTGCTGTTTTCAGTGTGCTTGCAGTTTAGACAGATCCAAAATATTCAGTGAAACATCTTACATGACAGGCATCAAACAGAGAATCTGTTGAAGCTGCAAGTACTTTGCAATGAATCTTTGGCCTGACTTCGGAACCCTGCATGGTCATTAACAAGATTAAACTCTTTGTTCTTTCAGTCCTCGCTCCCTCATTTTTATCTTCAGAGCAGGCATTTTCATGACACAGGGGCAACATTCCCTCTGGTTAGTCTGGATCTTTACTCAAACTCAGTCTAGCTCACATCTATATTCAAGAGATAAATGCAGTTGAGTCACAAATTCTCAGTCTTACTAATATTTAAACAGTTTCAGTGCAGATAAAGCGGAGTCAAGATACAAGGCTTTCAAAGATATTTGAGTTTTAAAACAGCATTTCAACTATATAGGCACAAATTCTCTTCAGCTAGAGTTGTATTGCATGTGCATAAATTACAAGGCTTAAGAGATGATGTTGCTTACTTGTAATATCAACCTCAGCATTTGCAAGTGGAGGCAGGTTAGGTGAGGAAAAGGCATTGAAACTCTCAGCATCCACCTTAGTCACCCTATTTCCCCTGTAAAGTTTATTATAAAAATACAGGCACACCTGCAAGACAAGTAAAGAAACAGGTCTATGAATAAGCCAGTAATTAAAAGATTCAGTAGATAATTACTGTAGTCCGTCCTTTATAAAGTGTTTTCTAAATCTTTAAAGCAACTCAGAGGCTAGTAGATGTTTACAACTCTTACCCTTTCAAAAAGAGTTGGTACATCTGTCACATCGGTTTAAGAATTTATGAGCAAAACAAGTTAAGAGCTAACTAGTTTCGTAATCCTCTCATGAGGCATAGTCTAGGAGACAGCAAATTTGCCTGAGTCCACTTCAGAGAGAGAGGAAAGAAACAGTGTGGACTTTTTAATAAGTTCATCAGTTATATCCAAATCCAGAGTTCAAAACCTTAATAAAAGGCCTGGTGAAAATGAGGATAACTTTCAAAAGAGTTACCACACATAAATAATTAAGTTCCTTCTCAAGTCCCTTAAAGTTTGCACTTTGGAATTTGAAGGAAAAGAGATACCTCAAAGTTGCTATTAGTCATGAAGATCTTGGCCAGTCAGCTAATGCTGTTGTATTACAAGAATTGGCTTTGGGAGCATGTCAGAAGTGAAATGAGATGTAACTAGACCAGTTTTCTTTCTGATTTTGGGACTGCACAGCACCAACATATTTAAAGGCAGGGTGCTGAGACCATGGAGGTACTTCCATGTCCATTAGGTGTATCATCCTTGACACTTCAGTCTTCAGGAACTAGAGCAAGAATACACTTGTACCAGTTCTAGAGAAATTTTGGAACTTTAACTTTCAGTTAAAAAACTGACTTGCAAGTGTTTCAGATTCCTCTGATTTCAAGTCTGCTGCAAGATACATGTGAGACTTGACAGTCTTTATAGATTGTGTATGGGTAAAATGGGATATGACTCATGAGAAAAAAGCAGGTGCTTTGCCATGCAAGCGCCTGTTACCTCAGTGGAATCCATCGACCTTCCTATTTAAGTGCAATTCCCTACTGCCTACAGGATATTTTGAGTATATAAGTGTCTGTCCTGGATAGTGGGAGAAAAGCAGCTTCTGAGATGGTCTTCACAGGCAAACAGACCTCAGGAATCACGAACTGCCCAGCGAACAGCAGTGCCCCCAGGAGGTTGGCTCGGCCATCATTCCGCAACTCGTATATGGGCACCTGAAGAGCAGAGATTGAAATTACACTCTGTCCCTTATGTAAAGCCTACGCAGCAGAAAAGAGAGTCCAACTTATGCAATACAAATACATTAATAATTTATGTAACAATGATTTATGACAAATAAAGTTTTCTTCTTCATCCAAACTATTTTAGACTGCAGCAGATGGTAGGATTTCCCTCTGTGCTTAACAGATTTTTATAATTTAAGTGCTTAAAAGCTAATATAGAGACGATTCTAGTGTGATTAAGCAGATTAAAAGACTGATTCAGGCACAGTTAAAGTGACTGAACATGGAAGAAGTGATTTTACAGAGAAAAAGCAACAGCTCCAGATCCTACAGAACTGCCGCTACAGGCTTCACAACAGCTCTCTTGCACCATCTTTCCTCATAGCACAGAAAAACTGAGCCAGCAGGTTATTACCGACAGAAAAGGACAAGATTAAAAACAGAAATTCAGTCTGCTGAGTGATGACTTCCATGTCATTTCAGATTGCCTCTTTATTAACAGAGAGTCAGAGCTCCTTTCAGCAATGAAAAAAAAGGAAAAAAAAAATCACATGCTCCATTGCTAGATCATATGTCAGGCAGATCTCCAAACAATTAAGCCAAAAAGAAAGTAAAACCTTGAATATCATGCATCACAACTAGACTGCTCCACGTCAAGACAGTAAGTGGGAGCCTACTCCTTCCTAGACTTTTGTATTTTGACTTCAAATAGACCACATGTGAAAGGGAAGTTATGAGATTGGGGAGGGGAATTTTACAGTGCAATGTTTCATCTCTCCTTTGTGATTAGAGCTGTATTTTACGCTCAAGCACACTATTCGAGTAAGACAACCTCTCCTCCTTAGACAATATGCAAAGGGCCGATCTCCAGCTAAGAGAATGAAAACTAATAAATGTAGTCTTTAGAGGAAAGGAAACAGACTATGTTAGAAGCTTTGTGGAACAGAAATGATCAAAAATGCATCTAATGCTTAGAGATCATTTTTAAAAATTATAAAGAATTCAACACTGAGTAACAAAAGACAGGATAGCAACTGAGGAAGTAAAAAGTAATAAGCTTCAGGGCTTTAAAAGAAAAAAAGACAGCTAACAACCAGCAGCCACCTGAGGCTGGAAAGATGCTTCTCATATAAACGGATTAATACACAATGGCCAACGACAGGCTCTTGTATCTTTCTCTGAAGCATCTGGCCCCAGCCATAATGAACTACTGGTCTGATTCGGTACAGAATCGTAAAGTCATTAATGATAAAATTATGGGGCAGATCCTCAGCTGGTAAACCCGTCAATTCTCACTAATTCCTATCAGCACTGTGGCCATTCTCCCTGGCCAGAGGCCTGCCCTGCATTCACTAATAAAATATACTGTGATAATCAGGATACTACGTAGGTTTGCATATAAAAACCAAAACTGAGGCTTCCAACTTCAAATTAAGTCCATTACCTGAGATCCTGTCAGAACAACAGTTTTACCCAGGTTCTCACACATGAAGGATAAGGCTGAAGCTGTGTAGGCCATGGTGTCAGTGCCGTGAAGGATCACAAAACCATCGTACTTTTCATAGTGCTCCTGGAGATGGAGAGGCAGTTTTCACATTGTTAGAGCAATGCACTGGCATCAGCAAATGAGGTACATATTGCATTACTTTCACTGATGCCAGTAATACTTTAAAGGGTACTACACACATTCTCCCTAAAGTTATCCTGTTTTCAGTTTAAATGCAATTAAGGGTTAATAGGACACGAAGCACTAGAGCCAGTAATTCTAATTATGGAACAGTCAAAGAGATTCTTCTATGTATACATATTAATGCAGCAGTTTTAAACCAGAAGACTGCTAATTAAGAAAAGCTTAGCAATGGCTTTAAACAGGAATGTTAACATATGCAAATTAGTCGTATAGTCTGATTTCTTGTTGCCGCTTTTACTTTAGGGATTAAACCATTTACAGGAACAGATTAGGCAAAGCAAGGCTATCATAACATACAGCAAGAACAGTCTATTTAATCCGGGTGGGAGCCAGGCAAACTGCCAGTGTAAGAGTGCCCTCTTCTGTTGAGAAGTCCTCCTTCCTGTAGCACTATGTGACGGGTAGCAAAAAGCAACTTCTTATTGTTCATTAAGGTACACAGACTTGCTGGTTTTTGAGATGTCCCGTAGACTATCAGACACATATAGATGCAAAGAGGAATTTTATAAGAACTTAAATCTACACATAATTCCACACAGGAGCTTTTTTAATGCAAAGCCATGAACTGCACAATTCATCTTTTTGGAATGAAGTCATCTGCTGGCTTGTGGAGGAAAAGGGAATTGGTTTCTCTACTTTAAGAGTGTTGCATATAGTAAACATTGTGAGAGACACAGATGTCTCCAATGTCATCCAGCAACATGGAAAAGATTACATAGAAGTTGAAGCAGATACCTGAAGTATCAGCGTGGGGAAAAAAAAAGAGGGGTTGCCATAGAATTAAGTTTCTTTTTAATTACACTTATGCTACAGTAGGCACACACACTTAGCATCTCCTGATAATGTCACCTCCAAACTCACTTGTGGATTTCTACTTGTCCTTTTGCTACTTTTGCACTGATACTCATGCCTACACGATGTTACCTACCAGAAGTTTCAAGCAGAACAACAGCCAGTGTTGCAAGATCTTTCTGTAGGCCAAACTATGGTGTGACACAAAAAGCACACTGCAGTTATTCACCAGTGTGGTAACAAGGCAAGTTTCAAGAAGGGCTGAGAGCACAGAAATAGCCACTTGTCCTCTCTAAGTCAATCACTACACTCACTAATATTTTCAGCCTTAGGGACCTTATCAGATTCAAAAGAACATAGCTTGGTTTAAGCTTCATAACGTAAAAGATCAGGCTGGCTATTAAGGAGAAAATCCCACAGAAACATCCTAGAATGTTTCAGGCTGGAAAGTCATCAGCACGTTACAGCTGTGCCAAGCACATGTCCAGGATGAACACAAAGTGGCAGTGTCTATGCATAAGATGGACAGTTCAAGAAGGTTTTTTTCCCTTTTAAGCACTTTTCACTTGAATTACAGGTACTGGATTATTTGTATATATATTGTGTACAAGAAAGAAACACTTTTTTTGGTAATAAAACTAATATGCCATTAAGGAAGAAAGGTAAGTTTTCTCCTATTCAGTATGGGATTGCTGCCTTCTTCTCTTGGCCCTGGGCTGTTCCCAGCTGCACCCCTGCTCCATCCATAGAATCACAGAACCATTATGGTTGGAAAGGACCTCTCTAACCACTAGACCATAGCCTCAAGTGCTACATCTACTCATTTTTTAAATACCTCCAGGGATGGTGACTCCACCACTTCCCCAGGCAGCCTGTTCCTAGAGGCTCTCCACCTTTACACCAGCTGTCTCTTCTCTGCCCGGGCAAGATGCATTTGACAGGAGGAGCACCTTCCCCAGTTCAGTGCTTTCAGGATTAGAGGACCTACAGGTGAAAGACCGTCAGCTGAATCTTCAGCATCATTCCCTGCATTATTACACTGTTCGCATGCATTGCCACAGCTTGGTCGAAGAAGTAAATTTACACTATAAAGCCCACTATCTATTGCAGAGCAAGCAGCAATGGAAGAGCAGTATCTTACTAGGCCCACGGTTATTTATTTGTAACAGCTGTGTATGAATTCCTGGTGTGCAGCATTTGAAATGTTTCGCAATTCTACTTTCTTAAAAGCAGGCAGTTAAGTTCAGACATGGGGACAGAAGCAGAGAAATGCTGACTTTTTTAATCTAAAGAAGGATGTAATGAATTTATCTACATATGCAGAAATATCCGCGGCTTTAAACATTTCCCAGTGTGGGGAAACTTAACCATGATAGCATATTTTCTACTGGCTGCAAAGCCACAGCTAGTCAAGTCTGTCTGTGTCCAGAGTAAGAAATGCATAAAGACATGAAATTATTTTTCACATCAATAGCTAACTATTGAGCTATTTGAACGCTCAAATGATGTGCAACTAAGCAACCTTCAGTTAAGTCACCTACACTCAAGTATTTTATTCACCATTTTTGTGAAGCGAATTTAAGTTAATGTTTTAGAACATATCAACCTACATATTACATATCTTATTCAATCATAGCTGTGAATTTCCTATTTATTTTCTTGTATAGAATGATGATGTGGCTTATCGTTGGAAGAACTATATAATTTCAATGAGTCTGCAACATTTTCAAAAGAAAGCCTTGCAAGCACAGTACTTGTTACTTTGCAAGTAACTAAGCAAGGTACATAACATTTACTTTCAAATAAACAAATATATACATATAGCACTACTGAATTGTTTTATTTCACTAAGTATACTAGATATATTGCTGATTTTGTTCAAGCAACAAATGAATTCTTATTCCACACCATAGTACCTCAAGTTTCTTTGCAATTTCGGCCCAGTCATCTGGTGTCATGTTAGAAGAATCAAGTAGCGGCGAGAGCTCCAGGATTGTGTAAAAAATTCTTTTGTTTTGCTTAGAGAGACTACGAAGAAAAAGAATTGGAGGAAAAAAACCTTAGAGCTGATATCAGATCATCACTTCTGATTTTTTCTCTGAATCAGTAGTCTTCACCCTTTTCCTCCCCATCCCCCAAGTCTATGGCAAAAAAATGGTCTTAAATTTGGAACATTAAGTTCCAAGTTTAGAAGT
>VYZX01010485.1:299-25990 GCA_013401335.1 Brachypteracias leptosomus
GTCTGCTAGTTTCTACAGCCTCTTGTACAGTAATGGATTAGCTGAGTGAAACTGTCAGAGATCCAATGAAACAAGTGTAATTTCACACTGCAGAAGGACAGAAAAGGCCTGTGGGGTTTCCTACCAATATTAGTTTCCTGTAAATTTCCCCCTTACAAATTCGAAGGAATGTGAACATCAATAACTCATAGCTGTGGATCAACTTCACCATGTAGAAAAGTTCCAAGGCTTTCACGCTCTCAGTGGTACAGTTTATTTTTTTCTTTTCCAATTTTTCTCCTTTGAAAAAAAACCTCCCAGCATTTGGCTGGTTATTTAATTTTGCAGGAATAAAAAAAAGGATATACAGACAAAAGGACAGAATAAAAGCATCTAGGTTTTTTGGGGGTTTTTTTTTGTAACACTAGGTACTTCTCTAAGAGAAAAGGTAGGAACAGTTCTTGATTCTTCTTTTCTCCAGAACCTCATCTGTGTCTCTACGGGATATTTATTTTACATAGGGACTTCAGAGGACACAAGCATATAGTAGCTAATTAACGTGTAAAGAGCTAATATTAAGTGGGGAATGGAAACTATTGTGTTCACATAGCTTGACAGGAGATTCCGTCTATGTAGAAATGTCACAATATAAACAAATAAATTAAAATCAAATAAATCCCCGTTTACAGCCACGGGAAAGTTGCAGTCTGCATATTTCAAGAGAACTAGCGATGGAAGGAAAATAACCCTGTTGGGAAAACAACAGCTTCTGCACTCTCAAGGTGAAGTCAAATTTTCCTTAAGTGTGCCAATTATATATTGCTTTGGCTTTTGATTTTAAACAGTAGACCATGGCTTTTAGAGAATCATACTGAGTAATAACAGCAAAGCCCAACACTGGCTTCCCATAGTTCTCTTTCCCTGTGATTTGTGTCAGCTAGGCTACTATCCCAAGACATTGTCCAGCTTTTATGGTAATGGCAATGTCCAACAAGGGTTATGGGAATATGTTTCTGCTGTTCCCCATTGCAAAGAAGCGTCTGCCGTGGTGAAGTTGGCCATGCTCCAGTTGATCATGGGATCCTCACTGTACTAAAATGTCAAGGTTAAGTGAAGGGAAAGATAATCTGCGTTTTAAGACAAAAAAATAAACAAACACAAGAAAATCCAAAACAAAACTGAGCAACTAAAGGTCTACTGGAAAACGGCAACTGTTTTTCAGAAATGCTTAGATGTGTGAAAAGAAAATTAAATTAGACAGCCAAGTGCAAAGCTTATGTTGATAAAAAAGGGAGCTTAAGATGTAAAGAGTATATATATAGAGAAAGAGACACAGTTGAAACTGAGTTGCGTGTCCCTCCAGGCTTTAGTGCAAATTGAATAGACATTGATGGATTTGTTTTCCTTTCAGATTAAATTGAACTTTTGATTTGAAAGTGGTTTACCTGCTCCTGTGCTTGAAAGCTACATTTTTCCTTAACTAATTTTCTCTTGTTAAGGCACTTCAGTTTCATAGTGGTTATAGTGGTTTACAAATTGGCACTGTAATGCTCTGGAAGGAGCAAGGAAAGAGAATGGTATAAATAATGCTGAGAAGTACTTTTCTGGATTGCTTTACCCCTACAGTGGCCTGTTCTTTTTAAAATAGTCCATTTTGTGCTGTTATGCTTTTAAATACACTTGCACTGATTTCTAGTCAGATATTTCAGCCTTCATGGCCTTTCTGGCCATTTTTAAGGTGCTGCTGCATCTTAAAAATAAGTAATAAATAATTGTACTAGTCTCCAAAGGGGTGTGAATTCATTTTCAGCCTAGACTCTGTGGCTGTGCAGACTTACAGAATAGTACAGAGTTGTGGTTTTGGCTCTTCTAGCCCTGCAGAGGATCCAGACCTGATCTCACATCAGCTCTGCCTACACTGGTGCTTGGGCACCTCTTCTATACCAGCTCTGGACCAGCTCACTCAGCACAATTCAGGGAAACATTTTGCTTTGCCTTGAATCCTATATCAGACTCAAGGTCATGCTACATGTTGTGGACACAGGCTATCATGCCTTGTGCTTGGGCTGGACGTCTAACATGACCCACCTACTCTGTGGCAGCATCACATGGTTAACATTGGACAGACAGGAGTGAATTCTTCCTACAATGGCTTCAATGTTGCTTGCCTAAAGGACAGAGGAGTTTCAAAAGCAATGTGAGCTCAGCCTGGATTGATGCTTCTTGCAACGCAACATAGATTTGCAGAGAGCAGCCTCTGGGGACGGATGTCTTCTGGCTGGCCTGATACCACCTAACAGGCTAGACAGTAGATAACCACTAGATAACAGTAACTAACTCACTAGATAACCAAGCTGAAGCTTTGATACACACTGCATCTCAGGGAGCACATGCTTTGAAAAGAGAAATCTTTATACTTGTTTTGTCATTACTATTTTGAGTAGAGTGAATTCCAGCCAGGACTGAGATGCTGTTTAGACACATAGTGAGCTGTATTCCTTTCTAGAAAAACAAAAACAAAACTAAACAAAACAAAACAAAGCAAAACAAAAGCAAGCAAGCAACCAAAAAACTCTCTTCCAGTCTAAATACACAAGTAGAGAAATAATTATTATATCCTACTGGCACAGAGGGAAATTAAGACACAGAGACCTTTCCTGGCTTATGTGGAATCATACAGTGAGTCTGTGAGAGAGCTAAAGATCAGATTTCCAAAGCCCATTTTAGTGGTCAAACCACAGGTACTGGGCAGCAGAATTATCAGACTAAATATTATGACCCTACAGGCTCAGACCACTGTGTCACTAAATTCTATGGCAATATTCACATACAGGAGACTGAGGTTTAAACTCTGCTCAAACAAAATAACAACTAAAGATCTGCTGAGAAGTCTTGTGACTGACTATGTTGAGAATAACGTCCTAAAATACAGGTGATTCATTGGACCAGCCATTTAGAAACACTATGAATTGTATCCTAATCCTTCAGGAAGGGCACCAGATTGCCTTTGTTTTGCACAGTGCTTCTCTTGCATTTAGAGCATCTGTTCCAGGGAAATATCAGTCAGTGGGTTTTCTGTTCCATGCACAGATTAATCTCATAACATCAAAGATTAATGACATATGCTGAATGAAAAGGAAAAAAATTGTTTGTTTACCTCAGCATCCTGCCCCAATCCCCGCCATGTCTTTCTTTCCAGATCTTTTCATCATGATACAGAGTGAAGACAGAGAGAGAAAGCTGAGATAACCCACTAATAACTTCTGAAGTATTAAAAATAAACTTTTGGGAGAGAGAGAGAGATGAGATGTCTCCTTGTATAGCTGCAAAGGCAACTAGTGCTGAAGAGATACATGTAACAGAGTCCTTAAGGATGATTGGATTTTCACGGTCCTTTCAATCTAGGAGTTGCTGCAGAAGCTTCTACCTCTAGTGGCAGGGTTTAGCCAGATATTTGTCCTCAAATCCAGCCTTGCTGCCCAAGCCATCAAATCACTTTCAGCTGGTAGCAACTTTTTGGTTTTAGCTAAAGGTTGGAGCCTCTAAGACTTTAAGGATAGTTCAGCATCTACACTGGAGTGTAGAAATGAACATAGACAAAGCCCCACCATGCAAAGATGTGAAGCTTTACTGGTATTCTGGTGCTTTTGCAGCACAAAATTTATAGCTGGGGTTGGCATCCTTATTAGACAGAAAAACCTTACAGAAGGAGTTTAGTTTTTACATCTAAAGCATTAGACTGAAAGGTAGGTCTCAACTTTTGTTCTTTATGACATGCCCAGACAGTCCTATTTTCTTCTGTTCAAAAGAAACACGTGTGAGGTAGGGAACAGCTGTGGGCTGAAAGCCTCTTTCTGATGTTTTAACCTTAAATTATACCTTATCCTTTGAATAGTCCAGCTAAAGAAAATTATTTAGGGAAATACCCCTAGCAGAATACCAGTAGTGTGCAGTTTACCCCATTCTCAGAACTACTGAACCCCACCCTTGGCTTCTTACTTTTCGGGTGCAGACAAATATTCAGAAAGACAGATGCCCCTTGCCTAAAAAGAGCAGGTGGGAAAACTCTGGTCCACATTTTCTAGAAGAAAATTCAGCACATCTTCTCCCAAGCCATATAGGAAATAAACAGTGGAGAATGCGAAAATTTACCCTCAGTTATCAGTATCTGTTTTAGTTTGATTTGAATTTTGTTTGAGACATAATTTAAGATTTCAATAGCAGCAGAGTCTTTCTTCCTTCTTCCAGCCAGCTAACTCACTATTAGTTGTTTCTGTGTTCTAATATGAAAGAAATTCATTTAGTGGAAGAATCAGTGAGTACCAAGCTGTGTTTCCCATGACAACCCCCTGAGCTGTTTTTGCAGCACTCTTAAGTTATACTGTGAATTTTTCCATAGAGCCCCTTCTTCTTTCAGGCAACTTCTCCCTCCAACAGCTCTGGGGAAGGATGCACAAGCAGAGAGGATAACACCACCAACAGTGGCTCAAATTCACCCCTGAGGGGACTGAAATGCTGCACAAATCATCAGTGCTGTATCAGGAATAGATGTGGCCATATAGGTGAGCAAGGGAATTGGGAAGTGTTGATGGCACATGCAAACACTTTAATGTGCCTGCGTGATCCAAATTCAGGAGGAGCATGCAGAATGAAGCAAACTTTTCTAATTTCTCTTTGAGAGGCTGTCATCTAGGATCATGATGTTGTATAATATGATGCACCATATCCCATAATATAAAAGAGGAAGATGAGCCTTTTTATTTAAAACCTGTGACAATGCCCAGTGTTGTTGTTGACTGAATTCCAATTACCCAGGAAACATTCAGCACATCACATTTCAACGTGTCATCTCTCCTAAGTGGAACCAATTGCATTAAAACAATCATGAAACTTCAGGCCCCCACACTTCAGTAAAAATGTAATCATAAAAATTTAAAATGCATATATTCATTTTGCCCCTTCTTCGACAATGTCAGGCAAACACACCTCATTGGGATTCACCACAGGCACAATTATCAATGCTCTGTCTGCAGAATTGTTAATGGAAAAATTACACAGACTCTTGATAAACTGTGCATCTGATTTCACTGTTTGTGAAGCACAGAGATATTAATTATTACTACTGTCACTCTTCCAGTTACTGCAAAGAAATGGTGAAAGTTTTCCACTAAGTTTCTCAGTCTTTCTTAAGCACACCGTAGCTTGACCTAAGAGGAAGACACCAAAATAGCTGTGGCATGATTGAATTAAATGCTGATTAAGTGGAGAACTCACAACAAATTTCAGTGCTACACTATTTGTTTGTATTTAGCATTGAAATTGCACCAGAATGCTTCAGTTTATACCTCTCTGAACTGTGGTACTCTCTAACTTTTTGATAATTTACATGAGTTGTATATAAATAGGAACCTGAGATAGGCCAGCAAAAGTTAATGCCTTAATAAAAAAAAAAAAGTTTTCCTTTCACATGTTGCTTTGCCTAAGCAAAGTAACCAATACAAAACACATATCCTGCTTCAATTAAAGACAACTGCAGAACATTAATTAAAGAGTGTCATTTCACTAAAATGTGTGAGGTCATGCTGCAGGTAATGAGGATGTGTTGAGCAATTAGCAACAAACCCATTGAACTATATTCAACTCCAACTATTTCAGGCTCTGGAAGATTTGGATTAATTTTATTTCCCATTGCTCTTGGAGTAAGATCTATTTGGGGCTTAAGGTTCTTTTAAATTTACTTTTCTCTTTTAGATTAATCATATCTTTGGCTGCATTTCTCTAGGTTTGCATGAATTAAAACTGCTACAGCCAGAGTGTGATTTTCCTCTCCTCTAGTTTAGCTGACCCCAATTTCAGGCTAGGCAAGATCCTCAGTAGAGGAGGTCACCTGCTATTAAATAGTAGAAACTACTTCACTTTTATAATTGGCTTTTCCTGCTGCTATACAGGTACACAAGGCCCCTGGTGAATCTGCCACCTCCATTCTTCCCTGAGCATGGCATCCAGACAGACTGGTCACGGGGCAGGTGTCAGCCCAGGCTCATGCACGTGGAGCCAGAGCTGAAGCTTCCCCTGCAAACCTCTTGTAACAGTTTTGCTCATTCTCCACCTTTTTGGTTTTTTATCAGCAGAAGCAAACCCTCATATACTGATAACATGTGCTTTTATGCAACAATTGCTAGCTGAAATTTATAAGTCAGTATCTTAATTCAGATCACATTTTAACTTTCACGCAGGAAGGTTTACAATGTTCTGAATACATGTCACTCCACCTGTATGACATCATCTCTCAGTGTTCCATATTGCTTTCTTAAATAACTCAGGGGGATACATTATTTCATCATTGAGGGTTTTTTCCTACTTGTTTTTTTCTTAAAATAAAAAATATGTAAGTTCTAAATAAATAAGTCTGTTAATTGCTCCTTTTTCAATCATTTAACTTCTTTCTTTCTCAGCTGAACAACAAACAACAATATATTATTACCCTGATATGCCCATAAATATACTGTATCACTGGGGACGAGTTACAGAAGGTCTACAAAACTAGTTTGAGAGGGAAACTGAGTAAGTGAGCACTAGAGATAAAGCAATGCAAAACTTCTGAATGGCTTTGGTCATGCTTGCAGGAAGAATGTCAGAAGTTGCTTGCAAGGTGATTGCAGTTTGTGAGAGTGCTGGATTATGATTCACCTCAGGTGATGGTGGTAAGTGAAATCTTTGTGAGAACTTAGAAGTGTGGCACTTCAGGGCAGAATAGCTGTATTGCAAGAATCAGAAGGGTAAAGTAATACTTAGAATGTAGTGACTTCCTCAAAATTATTTCTTTTTGTGTGTGTAAAATGCTCTTTTCTCTCTCAAGTCTTCCCCAAAAACCCTCTAAAAGCTGATGCAGAGGAACCAGTAATAAAGAGCAAATGAAGAAGGTTTATTCACCTGAGATTTTTCTTCCTTTAACTTCTGTTTTCTCTGAGCTACAAAATGAAAAGAGTTTCTTTCATCAAACGTTTTCTGTGATGGTAGTACTTTGGAGCAAAGGTGTGATAAGAATATCTGCAATATAAAGATAGCTGGGAACTTTGAATCAGTCCCTTGGCTGCCAGTGGGCAGCCCTGGGTGTTACAAAGCAGGGTATGAGAAATCTTGTGCTTGGCAGATGTGGAGTGGTCTGCAGCCATCCTAATCAGTATTTCCTTGGAATTGATTTAACCCTGAAACATAAGGTGAGCCTTTTTTTTTTTTTCATTAGCTCTGGATATTTTTATCAGAGTAAATGCCCATTTCTTTCCCAGAGCTATACTTGGTAGCAGTGAAAACCTGTGGCAATGAGTTTTTCTGTTTAACTATTCAGTGAGTAAAGGTGCAGGACTTTTCTTCTAACACAGCAAATGATCTCCCTTTATCAAAATGTTTTTCTCTTTTCCAGCTGCTCCCTTGAATGTAAACAACTGTCCCTTCTGTCTTATATCTAAGGATAGATGTTCCCAGTGCTTCATTTGTAAGTGCATATGCTTTTTGGTAGCCTGCCTTATTAATCTCCTTAAGATAAACAAGCTCAGTATTTCTTCTTTGTAGGCAAGTTTTCATGATAATTCTAACTAACTTTCTGTGAACCTCCTTTAACTCCATAGTGTTTCTTTTGATCTGGGATACTTAATCCACTGCAATACAGAGAAGGTAGATATTCAGTGGAATGCCACTGCTGGACCATCCACAAAACTATAGATTGACTGTTAGCTACAACAATGATTAATGAAAAACTGCTTGACAGCTCCACCCAAAACTCTAACTACAAAAACCCTGAAAAATATTTTGTTTATTAAGCTAAAAGTATTGTAAACCACAGCATTGTGAGGACAGGATGTTAAAAAACCTCTATTACATTAGCACTTTGTGTAGTTAAAGATCCCATTGGTGATGACAAGTTTTTCTGTATACACACTTATTTGCTGACCTAATAGGCTACAGTTTGAACAGCTGAGACAAATGGAGTGGTTGTGATGCCCATCAACTATATTATTTCTACTACTTTCACAGATGGGGGGAAGGATTTACATGCAAAGACCCGTATCTTGCAATCACATAGCTAATTAAAAACACACGAATAATCAGATTGATTACAACAGGACTGTTTACCTGCTCAAGAATAATTAAGCTTCAATGGATGTCATTATGAGGTTGGGACTTTTCTGCATAATCAGAAAGGTATTAGGTGTGGGAGGAAAACATATGAATTGCATTATTTACTGCTTACTGGTTTTGCAGAGTATGGATGTGTAATTATGTCTATAATGGCCACTGTGAGAAAAGACATAGGATGAATGAGAAGAAATCAAGACAAATGCAACTAGCACAGCAATGTAAAGCTACTGCATTGCATATTTGTAGGGGAGCATCTACAGGTGGTCATTAAGGCAGATCAAACATGCCACTAGATGATATTCTTTCAAATAACTACAGGCAGGGTCACAAGAGCCTTTGACAATCCCTGAGAGATCTTCAATCAGATACCAACTTGATAACTGAGCAGAAGACATTAGTTAATAGAAGCTACATATGTGCCCTAAGCAACAGATTGAGGTGAGGTTTTTGCTGCAGAATGAGATGATATTCTTAAAAACACTCCTTATGCTACCTTGGAAATGCAGGGTTTGTGGATAGGAAATCTGCTTGCAGTTTATTTGCTGGTTGGAAGAAGTGACAAAGCAGAACAGATGCTTTTACTTTGGCTGCTTGAGTGGAGTAACTCCAGAGAAATTTGGAAAGCAGTGATGGAATTTTAAGAGATTTCAGTGAAATGTTACAAAAGTTTTTCTTCTGTAATGCACAAGACTTGGAAAGAAAGAAGTTTCCAGGTGAATTAAATAAAGAATCACAGAACATTAGGGGTTGGAAGGGACCTCAAAAGATCACCTAGTCCAACCACCCTGCTAGAGCAGTATCATCTAGATCAGGTCACATAGGAACACATCCAAGTGGGTTTTGAATGTCTCCAGAGAAGGAGACTCCACAACCTCTCTGGGCAGCCTGTTCCAGTGTCTGTCACCCTCACCATGAAAAAGTTCTTCCTTATGTTTAGCCAAAACCTCCTATGCTCCAGCTTGTCCCACTGCCCCTTGTCCTATCACTGGATGTCACTGAGAAGAGCCTGGCTCCGTTCTCCCAACACTTGCCCTTGACATATTTATAGACATTAATGAGGTCACACCTCAGTCTCCTTTTCTCCAGGCTAAAGAGACCCACCTCTCTCAGCCCTTCCTCATAAGGGAGATGGTGCATCCCATCTGTTGCCAGCAGACCAAGTGCCAGATAAACTTCCCCATGATCAAAGAAACCAAAACTCCAAAGGTGGCACCAGTCTCTGAGCCATGTGTTAATCAAGTCTGGTTTTCCCCACCACTTGAGGGATTGATGAAAACACCACCTGAGCCTTCAGTTAGTCACCCTAGGGCCTTGAAGTCCTTTTTGAGTGCCTTTAGACTCCTCTCTACAACCTCATCACAACCTGCCTGGATAACTAACAAAGGGTAACAATCAGAGGGTTGTACCAGAGCAGTGACTTCCCTTTTTAACATCTCTAACCCGAGCCCCAGGGAGGCAGCAGATTTCCTTGTGGGATGGGTCCGGTCAACAAATGGGCCCCTCTGTTCCCCTCAGAAGAGAGTCACCCACTACGATTACCCTCCTTTTCTTCTTAATTGAAGAAGTCATAAGACGTGGGTGACAAGCTGTGGGTGACTCACCAGATGGATCCTTGTTTCCATCTTCATTCACCTGGCCATCAAGTCCCAAAGCCCCAAACCTATTGTACAATGGCAACTGGGAAGGTGAGGGGGGCCGAGAAGGTTTTCACTTGCCTTTCCAAAGAGGGACCTCTCTCCATTCCCCCTTGTCCCTTATGTCCCCTCCTGCCTGGTGAAGGGAGGGGAAGGGCTCCTCCAATGCCTGTAGAGCCTCTTCCTACTGCCTTTGCCTCAAAGTGTGGCTGCACCAACCTATCTCGCTTTCACACTCTCTGATCCTTCTCAATCTTTCAATCTCCTCTCTCAGTTCAACCACCTGCCCGAGCAGGACGTTTATCTGCTCACACCGCACACAAGCCGTGCCTCTGACTCCCTCTGGTTCAAGTGCCAGGTTCAGGCACTCGCCAGAGACCTGCTCAGCCGCGTGTTTGTGCGGGACCTCGGCCTGAGTTCCCACATTCATCCTCACTGGGGCTCTCGGCCGCGTTGTGACCATGATCTTCTCTCTGGCCGGGAGGGAACCAACCCCTGTGTGCTGCTTCCCTCACGCCCCTGCGCTGCTGTTCCTCTCCTTCCCCTCACCCGCACTGCCCGGTCGCTTATAGCGACCGAACTCACCTTGCGCAGTGGTAGAGGCTCAGCACTTCAAACAGCTGCAGCACCCCCCGGGGCACACACAACTACTCCCCCTGTGAACTCCAGGCGCTGCCCTCCCGGAGGGTTCTAATCACCTGACCAGGGTCAGGTGCTGGTCCCTCCCGGCCTGACTGCGAGGGGCGGGGCGTGGGCACGTGAGTCACCGCCGGCCTGTTTACAGCTCGTTCGGATCACGCGCCCGGGGCTCTTGGCTCCGCCCCCCGCCCACGCCGCCTCAGCAGCCGCCCGCCGGCTGCTCGCCCCTCAGAGCCGCCTTTTCGGCCTCAAAAAGCCCCAAAGGAGCTCTTTGCTTGTCTTTTCTGCCGCGGTTTCCCTCCTCAGTGTGGATTTACCTACACTAGAGTTGGTCTATTCGGCGAGTGACCGCTGTGTCACAGGTTCCAGAGGAGAAAGAGGTAATTTGAATTTGAGGCCTGTGTTGAAGATGATACCACCTCTAGAGAATGGGTAGATGTGCTGCTTACATGGAGGAGTAAGAAGGCCTAGAACAAGTTTTCTATTCACTGTGGGCGTGGTGAGAGGTTAGGAAATGTGTGCGCCCCCACAAAGTCAAAATTCCCACTAGTATGGTCATCTTTTGACACAGTTATCAGTGTGAAGTGGTGGAGAGGGTTTATTTTAACCATGTAAGTCTCCTTAGATCATTTTCTTGTCTCTATATATGGCTGATGCTTACAAAGAACTCTTTACTGAGCAGAGCATTGGCTGTGACATTTGCCAGGCAAGCTCAAAAATCTAATGGCATACATTATTAATAATGATAAGTGTTCTGCAAAGAGAAGACATCAGAAGTGGAATCATGTTCAGGTATTATATGCCAAGTGATCTTGTTCCATCATTCTATGGCAAATACAATTATTCGTTATCGATATTAAAGATGCCCATGTCATGGATAATGTGAGTATGTATAGCAAAGTGGTAATGAAATTTGGAATATCTGATTAGTCATGGGAACACTACTAAAAAAAAAAGACTATCTACATTTCTAAGATCATTTTTTACAACGAATGACCAATTACACTTCTATTATGCCATTTATTTTGCATATTTTAATTTCTAATTACTGACAAATTGGTGATTAAGATGACATTGATCCATTAATGCCTACTGAATGTTTAATTCATGGATACCTTAAAATGTTCACTGTTACACAGGATTCTGATAGGTTTTGGCTAGAACTCCAAAGGAGTGACATATTTCTAGCCTCTTAGTCCAGTATATCTACCAGCAAATTGAAGCATCAGTGCCACTTGATTGAAGCATCAATGTCATGGCACCATCCACAAAATTACTTCTTTTAAATTATTAAGATCTTAAGCTGAAATTCAGCCCAGAAGGGAGCCAACCTAATGCTACAAATGCTCAAGTCTGTAAATGATTGCTGGCTCCTTTCATGGAAAGTATCTTTCAGTTCTAACGTATTCTGTGTTCCTAAACATCTAATCAGCAAATGATGGGCACTATTTTAATACATTTGACGTAAGCCTGTGCTTCTAGATGAAAAGTCCTATCCAAATGCAGGAAAGGCAGAGGATCACCAGACACATGTATGCCTCTGCACTTTGGGAACCAGAAATGGATGCAGTTGGGAAAGTAAGTCAGTGCTTACCAAATTTTTTTGGACTACTCTGCTGCTGAATAGTTTGTAGTTGTTGTTTTTATCTGAAAACCTCCATTAGAAAGTATGGTTAAGTTTGTAGAGCATTATGACCCAATTTTTGCCTCATGGCTTGCACCTTTGCCAAGACAGATGAATCTGTACTTACAGGTGATGAACAACTCAATAGCTCATCAGGCCTGTCTCCAGTTGCACGCATGAGATATATAACCTATAGAAGTAACCTGGGTACCTGGGCAAGGAAGGAGCTGTGCTGCAATATATCCTTGGGTCAATATGGTGGCAGGTCTTGTCAGGGAGCAGGAAGGGCTGCAAACGAAGGGGAGCTGGGATCTGAGTTGGGTAATGTGGCCAGCAGTAGGGGTGGCCTCACTGAGAAGTCACCAAGATGCTTAGCAGCCAGTCACATTTGGGCCTGGAGACACTAACTGAGGTTGCACATAGTCCAGAGATCACCCAGCAATTCTGGAGCTAGAAGGCAGGACCACAGGCAGCCTGGGAAGTCCAGTAAATGTCTCAGACACTGGCTGCAGACAGAGCTGCTACACAGCTGCGGTGTAGCATAGATGGGAGTCACCATAAAGCCTTGGCTCACAACCAACTTACAAGGGAACAGGGCAGGTCCTTGCTTCTAGCCTACTTCACAGCAGCTTTTACCAGTGGAGGAACTGATCCTCACCTCTGTCAATTGAACCCTTAGAAAGAGGCAAGTGCAGATAGGGCCCTGACACACCTGCACTGCAAAGGGCACAAGGCACCTGATTCCTATTCACCTCAGTATCAGAAAATGTACATTCAAGACATATAACACTATTCACCTGGAGTAAGCTGTAAAAAACACCTTTACAGGCATATTATGCTCACAAAGGCAGATATAGGAACCATAGAGGCCCTATAAGTACCAAACTTTGTAGGAATGTATATGCAAAAACCACATGGCAAACCTCTACAGCTGTGAGTCCTTTTCCCATGAACAGAGCTGTTGACAACTAGCATTTTTGAAAATCCATTATATTTTTTCTGACCTCCCTCACATCTCAGCCTTGCTGTAGGAGGAGGTGTCTTGTGTTGAGTGCTGTTAAACAGTGGTTGTTTCCTACCCAGAGACTGGAACAATATCAGGGAGGGGAGAGAGATCCTTGAGTCTTGTCTCTGTGTGGTGGTACAAAGAGGCTTCATTAGCATTCATGCTGAATAGCTGGCTGAGATGCTCTCATTAAAAGGCACACAGAGTGTTGCCTATTCAGAGGGGCCTGTGGCTGAGCATTTTCAGAAGTCACCACTTGCAACTGCTGTTAACAGTGAAAACAAATTTTGGGTGTTTGTGAAGTGGTGTTGGAGGAGAAAAAAAGAGATGCTGTTGCATGCTAGTGGAAAGTATTTTGTGGTGCCAGGGTTCTGTAGAATTGGACGTTTGGTTTTGTTTTTTAAGTTGAGAGCCTACTGGCCATACATTAAGCTTTGTTCTTGGTTGTAATCGATATACTTGCCAAGTTACTACCATGGTGGATGCCTGAAGATCAGGGAATCCATTTCCCTAGGAGAAAGAGTTTGGGAAGCCTTTGTTCTCACACCATTTTCATAGAATCATAGAATGTATTGGGTTGGAAGGCACCTCTAAAGATCATCTAGTCCAACCCCCAATTTTGCTGCTCCTGTACACATCATCTAATGGCTACAGTGGTTACTCAGGCTCAGCAGTGAGGTCAGAGTGGCATAAGCCTTCAGGATTGGAGAGAGACTGCTTCTCGTAGCAGAAATGCCAGTGCAAATGAGGCAGCTTTCTGGAATTCCTCTGCTCCCCTCTTGGAGCAGATGGCATGCACTGGTTCCCCAAGAGGTACACAGCTTCTGTCTCCCATGAGCTACCTGGGAAGAACTTAGACTACTAGTCAGGAAGAATATGAGTGAGAGCCCTTTTGGAGATGTAAAGCCATGGGTGCAGTTCATCCTAACGCATGGGTGTCACAGCCAGCTGTGCTGCTAGCTCTCTTCTTCCTCAGGCCAGCATCCCCTTAGCATACCTTTTGTCTTTCATTCTTTATCTGTTTGCTCTTCTCCATCTCAAATCAGCCAAAGGGGAACACACCACTGAGAGAGCTCAGCAAGCTGTCCCCAGCAGGAACTCTCTTCAAACTGATCAGCTCCTTGTTTCTTCTCTCAAACTGGTCAGTTCCTGGTTGATACAGCTCTAGCCTCACCCACCACCCCAACCATGATCACCTGGGGGCAGGCAGAGCCTCACACAGGTGGGCCAGGTTCTGCCTCTGGGACCTGAAACCACTTGGGAAACAAGACACATTGCTGAGTTGACTCATCCATAGGCCAACTCCAACTTGGGGCCCACAGCCCAGGCCCCAGCACTTCACGACCACACCACAATCCACTATTTGCATGCAACTGAGAAGTGCAGGTGTGGTATTGCCAGTGGTGTCAGCCACACAGAGCTCATAGAACGAAACCTAGAAGTTAATTATTAATCAAAGCCAGCAAAAATGTGTTTTGCTTTAATATGACAATGCCAGTACATAAACTCTTGTGCTAACAGACACTTTAAAAAATGAGTGGTGATGACTGTTACAGCAGCTGTTTCATCAGCCACTTTAGAACCAGCAATATGTTAGCCAGCCGTACATTCACAGGCAACATAAGGACAGTTCAGAGTTGAGAGTTTCCAATAGAGCAAGATCCACTCAGGTAATTAGAGTCTATAGAAATGTTCTGTTGAAAACCTCGACGGAGAAGCTGGGGACAGGAAACTAGAAGAGGAGGTCACTACACTGGAGGATGGGGAGCTGGAGACTGTGTATTTAAATTCCATAGGGGGATTTCAGGTAAGAATAATTAAAAGTGGCTTCAGAGAGAAACTAAACAAGCTAGCAGAAACCTTGATCTCTCTGCCTATAAAAAGAATAACCAGTTGCTAGAGGATAAAGCAAACCCATACACAACTCTTAATTCCATAGTCTTTGTGTCATCCTGTGTTATTTGACACCAAAGTCTTGTTTGAGGGACACTGCTACAGGAATGCTCAGTTTAATGAAAATGGTCTTGTAAACAGCTTGCAATGAAACCACAAATGCCTGTTGGAAAGTATCATTATGGCTCCTCCTCCTTTTTAGTCCTCATTCAATGCTTTAGTAAAAAAAACCCTGAAAAACAAATGAAACAAATATCAAAACCCTGAAACCATCACCCTAAACCTCTAAAGACTTTTAAAACATTGCTAGTACATCAGAGAGCAGGACTGACCAGAAAAATTACACTCATTTTCAGCAAATGTTGCTGCCTTGAGCAGTTTAGATAGGGATCTCTGATTGCATTTGTTGAGTTTTGCCCAGTACCATGTGATGAGAAGAGAGATAAAAGCCCCAGAAAACTCTTGAGATTTTACTGTGAAATACGTTCTGTGCTTTAATATGTGTAACTGCTCTGTGTGTTTGATAGCTGACTATCTACAGTATTTGATTATGCCAGTTATAAAATAACTTTCAAGGTCAGAAGAGAGTACCCACAGAAAAATGAGAAAACAAAAAAAAACCCTAACCCTCTAACACTTTTGTGCTTCATTTTTTCTTTTTACCATAATGTCTCAGAATGGGGTAAATATGTTGCCTTTGCAGTTGATCTGTTCAACAACCAAAGAGCCAAGCAACTTCTAACTTCATAACTTATGAATTTCCCAGAAGGTCCAGGTGAGTTCAGCACTCTGCTCTGGTACCTTCCAAAGCGCCGTCAGCAGAACCTGAGAACACCAGAGAGAATATGGACCTTGATGCAGAGGCAGTGCCATGGGAAACATCACTAATTAGAGAGATGCCCACTGGGCTGTAGCCAGAAATAGAGCTCAGCATGGCCCATCTTGAGCACTGCCTAAAAGCCTGTTCTTCTTTTCTACTCCACTTGTTGCTGTACACAACTGCTGAGAGGCATCAAATGCTTATTCTGCCAACTTCAGTTGCTGATCAGGGAATGCTGCCAATGCCTCTCCTACAGATCCTACAGATCAGTCCTGTACTGTACATTTGGCTTTTCAAATTCATTGCATGCCCTCTATTTTTTTAATATCACAGCTAAAATTCCTGCTGGTTTATGATGCCAAGCTCCGTGATCTAATAAAGACAGGCTTTGTGTTATGTACTTATAATGCTAAATTAGTCATAGTGGCAGTTTTGAGGGCACATTTATTTCTAGAATCTCTTGTTTAATTTATGATTCTATCTTGTCTTTCACAGCTCACATTTTTCTCAGTAATGCTTCCAGTTCCACAGGTTTACCCATCCAAGGAATTTCCCTGACAACAAGAATATGAACCTGTGTTCTCTCATAAGGATGTGTGCTGATATTGATTCACCCTTGCTTTTTGAGTACCAGTTCCTCTGGATGGTCTACAGTGAGTGGTTCTCAAATCTTTCTCTTCCCTCCTTTGGTACAGATGAACAGTGCCAGCATTGATTCAGTGCAGAATTTATCTTGGTGCACTTTCTGTCCTCTCGATCATTATTGCACAGGCACTCTTTCCTCCAGCTTATGTTTTGCCAGCTGCTGTGATTCTTTATAGACTAACAAGGCAAAGAAGGGACCTCATTTCCAGTGTTGAG
Source organism: Brachypteracias leptosomus (assembly GCA_013401335.1). Classification (NCBI taxonomy): domain Eukaryota; kingdom Metazoa; phylum Chordata; class Aves; order Coraciiformes; family Brachypteraciidae; genus Brachypteracias; species Brachypteracias leptosomus. Next base: position 16,895 of record VYZX01010485.1, read on the forward strand.
CAGGGAGCCAGCAGTCCTGCTTCCTAATCTTTGTCTTTGAGCTGCTATAAGAGGACTACTTCCAGCTGTCCTCCTTATTAAGGTGCATTATATTCAAATGAAATGCTATGTTGGAAACTGCCTGGAATGATCTTTTGAGGTCCCTTCCAATCCCTGACATTCTGTGATTCTGTGTGATTCTGTGAATATCTAAAAGCAGGTTATATAGAACTTTTCAAGTTTCTCTGATGCGGGGAAAGATACAGTTCTACAGGAATCATAGAATTGTCAGGGTTGGAAGGGACCTTAAAGATCATCTAGTTCCCCTGCTATGGGCAGGGACACCTCCCACTAGAGCAGGTTGCTCAGAGCCCCATCCAGCCTGGCCTTCAAAATTGCCAGGGATGGGGCTTCCACCACCTGTCTGGACAACCTGTGCCAGTGTCTCACCACCCTCATGGTGAAGGACTTCTTCCTAACATCTCATCTGAATCTACCCACCTCTAGTTTTGATCCATTCCCCCTAGTCCTACCACTACCTGACATCCTAAAAAGTCCCTCCCCAGCTTTCTTGAGGCCCCCTTAAGATACTGGAAGGCCACAATAAGGTCCCCTCGGAGCCTTCTCTTCTCCAGACTGAACAACCCCAACTCTCTGTCTGTCCTCATAGGAGAAGTGCTCCAGCCCCCTCATCATCCTTGTGGCCCTTCTTTGGACAGGATGTCACAAAGTTGTTCTGTTGTTGGCATTTGTTGTGCAGGGTGACTATGCCTGTAGATGTGCTTCTAGGGCTAGCATGCCATTTCCTGGCAATAGAAACATAAGTATTGCTTATTTTCAGAAACATTATGAGAAGTTTCTTTAGGGCATTCCACATTACCTGTTCTATACCTCTTTTTCCAATGTTAAGCTCTTAAGTTTTTTTTCTGCAATTTTTGTTGACATCTCTGATGCTCTACCCTTCCAGTCAGTACTTCTCATATTGCCAGCTCTTCCATCATGTACTGTAAGGTTTTTAGCATTAAATTATACAAGTTTTCTTGGTTACCCTACTCTATACAGACTCCAAGCATGAGTGTAGGCTACTTTGCCTAATGGAGGGATCCCACATAATTATAGAAGAAGAAAGCTTAATTCCTTTAAATATTTCCACTATAATAAAATTCCAGCACAACAAGAGGGGGGACAATCTCAGTGTTTTCCAATGCCTTTTGCATGCCTGTGTGCTCTAGAATGAAACATTCCTATTATTAAAAATGCATTTTAGAAATAGTATCTCCAGTGTGTGTGAATCTGAGCCACCATCCATGTCTTATCTATACAGCTGGTTTTTTAGCATGATGTGAAAATCCTTATAGCTGAATGTATGCATAAGTGCTTTGGAGTAGTGGGAGAAGATACATATTCCTTTCTCAGTGGATAACCACAGGAAGAGTTTTACTAAGGCAAAAAATTAAGAAGAAATGCTACAGTGAAGAGGACAAAATGGCTTCCCAGGACTCAGAAGCACTCTGCTCACACTGTCATTTAAATCTAAGGTGCAGGAAGGATGGCTGGTTGCTGTCAGTCAGAGGGGTAACATGCATTAACAAGCTTACCAGTTAGTGTTTGAACACTGCCTTGTGTGCTGACAGCACTTCAATTGAAGTGCACTTTATTTGTTCACCTAGGCAGAAGAATCTCTAGGAAGTTCTGGACCCGGTTTTGCTCTATTCAAAATCAATTGGAGTTTTGTCATTGACTTTAATATGCATCAAATCAGCCCTTTAGTGCTGCATAAGTGGCAGACAGAGGAGAAATTGAGACTAAATGGACTAAAGGTGTATTGTCTTTGTTTATTTTTCTTTGCCAATAAATAGGTGCTGATGAATTTAACTCAGTCTCATTATGGAAATAGGAGTTCTTAAAATAATGTTACGTTACAGCGTTTTTGTATGTGCTAAGGCTGCAGTCTTATTACTCTGAAAAAAGGGTAAATCTATTTGCAAAGCTTATTGTAGTCTCTAGCTGCAACTTAATATCACAGTTCGTTCTACCAGCCCTTAGGACCATGATTTTCCAAGTGGAACTGGGGTAAAATTTAGCTATCTAAATTTAAAATTGCTATCCTGGAGTTTTGCTTAAATAATAAAAACTTTCCTTCCATGCAAAAGTGCAAAAGACTATACACAGCCCAAGACCATTCCATGGCTCCTATCTCACAGCTACCCACACCACCCAAGGTGTCTGGTGCTGCCCCTACCACTCATGCACATCCTTTTGGTGTAGCAGATGTTCTCAGACCATGCTTGCACACCCTGTGAGCTGGGCTCCATCACAAAACCCAAGGATGGCAGGTGGTTTCCTTTAGCATTTGGCAGTTGAAGGTGGAGGAATTGTCTGATCCTCCTGCTCAAAGATTTCCCTGGGGATAAATGAATATGCTGAGCCAGGAAAGGTGCTTCCCAAAGTATTTAATTGTCAGTCTTTCTTTCCTTCTTGATACCAAACCTGACAGTTAAATGCTTACATTAACTGGTAGTAAGTTAAATAAAGTAAAATCCCCTTCCTCGAGATAGTTCTGCCTGTGACATCAGAATGACTACTTACAGAAGTGGGTGAACCAGTAATTTCCCTTCTTATTGGAGAATCCTAATTCTTCATGATGTGAAGTCATTGGCAAAATATTAGCTAATAAGTATCAATTGATAGAAGTAGTGTACACTACTTGAGGGCCAGAGGTAGGCACTGCAGAACATACTGTTAAATGCCACATGTCTTGAGCTTAGTATGTCTCAACTCTTGTTCCTCAGTTGTTCTTACTGCACATGTGTCCATTTGCCTTTGGGTCAGCTAGATCATTTTAAAACACAATCAATTAGTAAACCATGGGGACTAAGAAATCCAGGCCTTCCTCATCTTCCCTGACTTAAAGTGATTTGGCATGAAGCTGACATTAACTAGTGAGGTTGCTCTGTCTTAATGGAGGAGGGGAAGCTCTATATTTTCTTTTAACTTCTTAGAAAAACCTGGACTAAAGCTTATTTTGCATTCTTCTGTAAGAAATGCCAATAATTGTTGTTCTAAGCTTTATGCTCTTAGCTGGTACATGCTACACTGGCACTCCCAGAAGGGAAAAAAGACAACCTTACATTTACATTGGAAAGTAAAATGGAGAGGATGAGTAAATACTTGCATGTGTATCCAGCTGCTCCAAAGCTTAACAGGATTATCCATAACAATAACTGTAGAGCTCCCTCTTGTTTAAAAAATAAGAATAAAACAAGAAATCTTCACTTTACTGTAACTACTTTTTGCACAGAAACTGAAGTAGCAGAGTGAGGAAATTTGGCTTTTTGCCATTTCAGGGGGATGATCATTTCTAGGCCAGAAAATGTGACTTTCATAATAAAAAAAAAAAAAGTCTGTCATTTGCCAGACAAGGGAGCCCTGTAGGCTAGGAGATAAACTAGCAAAAATTATCCAGCTGCAACAGATCACTGGAAGCATGGTTTGAAAAGCATCTTAGACTGACGTCCCTGGACATAAGCACTGAGTCTGGCTCAAGTCTTAGATGTGAGGAAGAATATGCTGCAGCTGAAAGGGTAACCATTGTGCAAGAAGGTTGCTGGGCATGAAGGGACATGACAGAGATTACTGTTGTTCAGGCACCATTGAATTCCTCTCAGTGGGTCCACACTGAAGGAGTGAAGGACAAGGTGTCACTAAAGATGGCCAATGAGAAGTGTTGCAATTGCTTTAGATATGATGGCTTTAAGTGGCAGACTGAAAGGCAGATCAGCTGTTGCTAACCCAATCAGTTCATTCCAGATGAAGGGCAGAAGAAGTTCTCAAGATTTGGTGCATTCAGCAGGAGGCAGAAGCCTGAACTGTGACTTCTGTCTCTCTTGAGCTGACCTCACTCTTGCCAGCTGCTCTTTCCTGTGTGCTGCAAACAGTGCTGGCCTCTTTGCCCCAGCTTCTGATACTCTAGTCTGCCTGAGCATGTATGGCCAACTACATCTCTGGGTACAGCCTGTTCTGAAAGGCCTCATCTCTTACTGCAGGGTGGTTTTTAGGCTGGACTTTATGTATTCTTTAGCTGGTACCTTAAAGCTGACACAGCACATGGAAATGCACTGCTGGTTCTGCACAAACACTACTGCTTTGTCTCCTCTTAATGGAGTGCAAAAAGATAGTCCAGATAATCTCACTGCTCAGTCAGAAAAGATCTGAAGGCTCTACTGCTAGACATAGACTTGTCTACCTTGCAGGCATTACATTTTTCTCTGAAAGAAAAGGTACAGGTCAGTATCAAAAGTGGAGTACTAGACTAGTGAGATTACATTTCTTACTATGTTGGCATTTTCTAGCAGTGACATAACCTTTAACAGAGGAACTTGGATGCTGGAGCAACAGCATGTTAATAGGGAAGACTACTTAAGATTATAAAAATCCAGTTTTTTGCTAATAAGAAAATTAATTTGATTTTTTTGTGTTAAGTGTCTGGAACACTTGTAATACTAGTGTAGAGATTTGGTCTGGAAAATTAGAGTATGGATAACAAGATGACAGAGCTAGTTGCTGATGTGAGAGGAAAGGTAAATAGGAGGAAAAGCGTGGGTAGATAGGGAAAGACTTAGAATATTTAAAGACTAATGGATGAAAAAGACAGTTCAGTTTAGATAAATGATGAATAATGAGTTCACAGCAAAGTACTGCCAGCATTCCTAGGTGCTTCATACACTCAGGGAAATACAAAGCAAGGGAACAGACCATGCTCTAAATTTGCATAACTGCACTGAAGCCAGTGGAGCTTTGCTGATTTACACCTCTGAAGGACTGGACCCTTAAAGAGTGACTGTTGGTGATGAACTGTGAGAAACAAAGGAATAAATAACAGTCTGTTTAGAAGCTCTGTATGGGATGGTCGGGGTTATGTTATTTATTTTTCCATTATTATCTAATTGGCTTCATTTGGCAATGCAAAACATAACAGACATTCTGTACATTATTTTAAAAATTCACAAAATAAAACATCAGAGACCATCTAAAGGACTTCAGTGTTTCCAACTGTATAAAGAGCTGTTACTCTCTAAACTGTGGAAGAGATTTACTTGGAAATGTTGTTGGTTACTGATAGCTGTAGTTTGAAGGCATTTGACATATATGTGCAGTCCTGCCATGTTTATTTTGGCAGTTTATGTTTTAATGCAGGTCTTCAATGATGCTATCTGCACAGTTGGAGCTATGGTTTCTCCACAAAGTGAAAGAATTCCTATATCCATCACCCATATTGTGTCCTAACAGGCTCCAAAGAGTGTATTTTCATCTTGCTAATACTGAATAACTTCTACCATTCAAGTGTATACACTCTGCATGTAGGAGAGCATGTGTGAGAAGCTGCAGAACCTACTACAGCTTCTCATGTGCAGGGAATTCCCATAAATTTCCTAGGTGCTCATGGTGGAAGTTTTCACCTGCACCTATTGTGTATCAGCCCGGTCCTCAGCATGATATAAAGAATTTACCTCTCAAAGTGAATGATGTTTGTCTATGGATGTACCATGGGTTGATAACATCATTGAGAAAGGCAAAGCCAGACAGAATCACTTTTTGGTTCCCAAAATTTTAAGTTTTCCTAGCAAAGCCGTTTTCTACATCAAATTGAAGATCCATCCCTGTGTCCGTACCTGACATGTTTATTTGTCAGATCTATAAACATGAAGCAAATATTGAACAAAAAATGAGCTTGTGATGAAGAAAAAAAAATACTCAAGAAGGAAACATCTGTAACCTGAAACAAATTTTGCACCGCCCTTATAAATTGGGATTGGCTTCACTGCAGTGGGTGTATTTGACTGAGACAGGACATACTAACTCAGCCACAGTGCATTGATATGGATGCTGGGTTGGAATTGTCTAATTAACTGCAACAGTTTCAACCTAGCTCACAGAAGTGAGATAACATCCAGTCTTTTGTCTGCTTTGTTTTGAGATGAACTTGACCTCCTTCTTTGCACAGTCCCATTGGCATTTCTTTTTTCTTTCCCAAATCATTTTGCATAGTCCTTGACTGTCACAAGGAAAGATTAATGGCTGGTGCCCATCCTTCTGTCATAACGTGAGGGATTGTCATGTGTGCAGATTGATTTCACCCGTTGCTTTGTCCTGTAAAAAAAATATTTGTCAATAAAACAGATGCAAGGAAAATCCTTTGGCACTGACATTATGAGCTGATTCATCTTCATCACCACAAAACTGGCTAGAAAGAATATAAGATGAAAAAATCTGTTCTCATTATATAGCTGAGTTGTATTTAGGATAAATACTACCCTACGTACGTGCTGAAGGCACTGCACATTATATTGATAAATGGAAACTGAATAAGATAAACTTATTATTCTGACCCCATTCATTTTCAGATTCATTTCAAAGTTGCTCTCTTATTTGAAAAAATCTACAGCTAAAGTTGAATAGGAAGACTCTTAGTTCTCTCCCTCCTACTGTTCTGTTGGCTCATTATATCTTCTCACCATTGTAACATGGAAAGTGTGAAATTAACTTTCTTCTCAATAATTTGCTGTTTGACTAGTGTAACCAATATTATGTCTTGTGCTGATGTGTCAGACAATAAAAATTCTGTGAGATTAATTTATGAGCAGTAAGACTTTTGTAAAATCCTAAGTCTGGAGCATACTTTATTTTGCCACCTAGATTTTGCAGTTCTCTAGGTGGAAGTAGTTACATCCTCACTTTTTGTCAAAACTCTTCTCTAAGTTGGCAAATAATTTTTTTCTGTCTTTAGAAAGATTGAAACTCTTTCTCCAGGTGTTTATTCAGCAGGACATGGAGTTTGAATAGAAAGGGAAAAAATCAGAACTTGTTTATTTGAAGAAGACAAGTAATTTTAATGCTTCAAGCATTAGAGCCACTGATATCAGCAGATGGAGTGAGGAGATGTGACCTGTTCATCTCAGCCTTCAGAAACTACTCAACACACCTGTCCCAGTCTAGCTGACTAAGGTGCCTTTATAGTCAGTGGAGAAGGAAAAGAAATTGTAAAAAAGGGATTCACCTCATCATAAGACAGGTGTCTAAGACAAGTTGAGGGAATTGCTCTCTGGAGAAGTAAACTCTTGAAAGCCTACAAAACTGCTGAATTTTAATAGTTGGAGGTTGTAATAACACTAATAACAAACACAAAAGGCAAAAGTCTGTATTTGGGCAAAGAGGAAGAGTTGTATTTGTACCACATAAGGATGATAAAGTATTTTGAAGTCTATTTGTAACGGAGGGGGATGTTAGACAACATCTAAATGAGCAAGCCTAGATAAATTACACATAAGAGCCCTTAAAGAACTGGTGGGAGAGAGCTGTACTCCTACTTTTTGCTTCTTGGAGTACTATTTAATGAATTGTTGAGTTTGCCAGCAGTGCAAGTTATCAGTAGCAGAGATAGTACTCTTCAAGAGCTATGTGCTCTTACAGAAGTTCACAAGAAAAGTTTAAAATTGAAGAGGAGCTTTTCTTCTACATCTGTTTGCATAAATGTCTCTGATCTTTTTCTCACACTTTAATTCAGTAAAATTACAGTTTTGTGGATGAAGTGACTCAGGAGATTGATGTTCCTTGTAAATCTGCCTGTGCCTCAGTTCCTCATTTGTAAGAAGCAGATAATAAAACTTTCACTCTTCTTCCTGTGATCTTAGGCTTTCAAAGCAGATTCCCTGTGCTATGAAAAGGCCCAGGACAATGGCTGTTTCACTTCTGGCATGGACTATCAGATCACCACAAAGTAAGGAAAATGAAGTATGGTTTAAAATTTATAAAAATTCTAAGAGATTCTTCATTTTTTTCAAGGAGAGATTCGTTTTTTCATATCTACTTACAATTTCATCTTTCACCCAGCCACCTCCTTCAGTGTCTCTGAGTCCTTTTAAGTTAGGAAGGCTTCTCTGTTAGTGTTACTATAGCAATGAAACACATGAAACTGTCACTTCACCAGATCCAGAGCATTAACAGTGAATTGGGGTCAGAACTGAGAATGGAAGATTTCTAAAAGACATTGTTCAGAGCCCTGCCTTCCAGTTCTTACTGCCGAGAAGAGTGCAGTGCACACCCTGAAAGAGGTTTTGTTCTACTCTCAGTTGAGAAAGACTTTTCAAATGCAGTTGCTTAAGTATTGAAGGCAGTAAGAGGAATGGATTGGCCCAGGCAATACTGAACCTAAGTACCTAAAAAAATGCAGATTAAAAAAATGAAAAAGAAAATGTACTCAGCTGTAAGAACATTTAATTACAGCTCTTGCAGAAAGACGCTGTATTAATATAATCTGTAACATACAACTATTTTCCAGAGTCTTTTGCTTGTCTGCCAGGTCCTGTGGTGATTCCCATTTTTAATTTAAAAGTCAAAGAAATAACATTTATCCAGATATGGACACTTAAGTGATTAACCCCTCTGTTCCCAGACAAGCTGAAGCAGCCTGAGTTCTGCTTGAAGTCTGCGGCTGCTGTGCTGGATTTATTTAGGTGTTACTGCTGCAAAGTGGTTTTCTCTGTGTCAAGAAGTTTGTGCTGGCTGCAGCTTGAGCTTCCAGCTCTGTGTCCTGCTGCTTGTGTACACAAGGAGAGGTGTCTGTGCAGTTCTCCTTCATCCTCTAACCTGGAAATAGCAGTGGTAATAACTTCTGCTAAACCCACCAGAGGACATAGCACCATGTGAAATGGGAGAGGGCTGGAGTCTCTGCTTCCTAGCATGTAGCTTTGGTATTGTAGTAGTTATTCTTCGAAAAAGCAGTGGGGAAATGCTTCACAGCTCCCAGTATTCCTCCCAAAGTGCTGCTCAAACAACCTTGATATTATCAGAAAATTGGCAATACTTAAAGGAGTGCTGTGTCCAGCTCTGGAGTCCTCAGTGCAGGAAAGACATGGACCTGTGGGAGCAGGTCCAGAGAAGCACCACAAAAATGATCAGAGGGCTGGAACACCTCTCCTGTGAAGACAGGCTGAAATTGTTGGGGTTGTTCAGCCTGGAGAAGGGAAGGTTCCAGTGAGACCTTATTGTGGCTTTTCAGTACTGAAAAGGGGCTTATAAGAAAGATGGGGAGAGCCTGTTGCGAAGGACAATGGCTAA
>VYZX01010485.1:26024-72808 GCA_013401335.1 Brachypteracias leptosomus
GGAAGAAATTTTTTACAATGAGGGTGGTGAAACCCTGGAACAGGTTGCTCAGAGAGATGGAAGATGCCCCTTCCCTGGAAACATTGCAGGTCAGGTTGAAGATGACCCTGCTCATTGCAAGGAGGGGGGAGCTGGATTAAATGACCTTTAAAGGTCCCTTTCAAACCAAACTATTCTATGATTCTATGAATATCTGAGCTGGTTTTGACCACCATTCACTGTGTAATGTATTTTTAATAAAACCCATTGTTCCTTCCCTCTAACATTTCCAACAGTCTGCTTTCCTCTGCCCACAAACTCTCATCTCCCTTTCTTTTGTCAAACACGCTTTTCTGTTTGAACTTAATTCAGTATCTGCCAAATAATAGATAATAGATTCATAGAGTTTTATACTAAAATAGTGCTTTCCATCTAGATGATTACCAAGACCTACATACTTTGAATTATAAATTATGAATCTGTTCCTCAGCCAGTGCCAAGCTTGCTTGACATCAGTGGGGCTGTGTTGATTTGCCTCACTTCAGGTTCATTCTCTATTTTATTGAATAATTCTTTTCTCCATGGTAGTGAAGGTAGCTATTGCCAGAATACAATATAGCAATAATTTAGTAGTTTTTAATCACAAATAAGTCTCCTTGCTTATGTAGCTCATGGCAAAAAAAAAGATTTGTTGCATTCCAGGTACAGCTTATACTATCCTGAGGCAAGGGAGTGAACTGAACATCTTCTGAGAGCATTTCTAGGCCTTTTTGCTACATTTCTATTTTTTAAAATTCAAAACTGTACTGACTGGTTTGTAATTCTGTGTTAATAACATGTATATGCAAATTTGGCACATATTTTCAGTCTGGAAAAAAAAAAAAATCCAGAAAAAAAAAAATGCTTAAAAACCTTTGTGAATACAAGTGATCAAAAGCTGGTTTACACTTGAGCTATGTGATTAGGAGCACAGCAATGCCATGTCCCCCAGCGTGGGGGGCATTGATTTAGTACTGAATTACAGTGATGCCACCTACTGTTAAAAGCTTCCACTTGTTCATTTGCTGTTCCTCTAGGGCTGAGATGCATTTGCATTCAGTGAAAACTCAGTGTGGGAGGGCAGTCTTAAAGCAGAAGGATCCCTGATCCTGACTAGCAGAAGATCACTGAAATTGCCATATTTTATTTTGCTCCCTTTGTGGAACTGATCATATTCCTTCTGGTATAGGTACTGTGTTCTACTGCAAAGCCCTATCAGTTTAGCAACATGAGTCTTGTGTTTTAGCAAGACACATGGTCAAGGTTTGTCACATGTTCTTTGTTTCAGTGTCATGATCCTGAAGTTTCTGCTCCAAAGTTAGTCAGGAAAGATGGATGGCATAATATGGCAAAGGATAGCAGATCCTCCAGTGTGAGCCAACACTCACAGGCACATTCAAACCTATCAGAATCCCAGTTTGAGGGATATGACAGCTAGTTTCAAAAATAATGATTGATGCCCAGCTCATACAGCAATGTTCCAAACCCCTAATGCTCTCCTTGTTCAGCCTCATTTTATGGTAGCCATGCATGAATTGCAGAGCTGCCTATCCTCAGCCTTCAGAATGAGAGATTTCCCAGGGGTTCTATGAGTGAACCATTGATAAGTTTGTTTCCATGAAACCTGGACAGATGATGGGAATCACTGTCACTTCTCCAATATGATTTGGGAGGCTTGAAGGCCACACCCAATATTTTGTGAGAAAGATTAATCTCTGAACTGCAGAATAGTTTTTCCTGATGTACATATCCTCCATTAAGAAAAGCTCACAACTTGATATCTATATCAAAAGTAGTGAAGTGATTTATCAGGGTCTCACAGCACAATTTTTACAACATATGAATATAAATCAGAGCTATGAAGGTCCTGTCCAGAGCTCAACATCTCCAAAGGCCAAGGACATTTGGAAGTACTCATATCAGAGATAGGAGCAAGTTTTAAAGCAAGAATTTATATAAAATTTTTCCTAGATTTCAGAGAGGTTTTAGAAAATCAATTTCTAAAGAAATTTTAATTTTAGTTGTGAAGTCTTAGAGAGACAAGTGTTATTGGCATATGTTTAGAGTTTTGGATATGGCCCTCAAAAGAATAACGTTGATAATAACAGCTTGTGTATCACTTATCACTGATCAATTCTAACCAAATTTCAAAATCTTCAGCTTGTCAGAGTTCCACCAGATTTTCACTGTAACTATAGATGTTCCTTTTAACCCGATAACAGAATTCCAGTTGTAACTATATTTTCAGATAACCTCATAATTTGCCAGCAGTACATGGAATATATGCAAGTAAATCAATCAACAATGTTGATGGTGATTTGGAAGGTGAATTCTGCCACAATTTTTTTCATAGATAAACAGATAATTTGTATCTCATTTAGGAGGACTTCAGGCTTGTCTGTTCTGCAGATATAGCATGAAAAATAGTGAGCAAACTTCTAGGGTATAAAGATGAGATGTAATCGATTTGTATAGAACACATATAGAGAACAGAATATCATATCTTCCTAAGATCAGCCCTAGTTAACATTCAGGAGAATGAGAAAAAGACCTGAGGTATGTGGATTTAAAAAAACCAAAAACTTTCTTACTCAAAACCACGTGTCTTTAACTCCCTTCAAGTCTGTGTTTAGTGCTGGTGCTTCAGCTGTTAAAGGAGTTGATGAGCAATGGGGAAATACCTCTCAGTTTGGTATGCAGTTGAGCACTGCTTGCTGCTAGAGAGAATTTGGGCTTTGCAAACTGCTTAAAATAGAGGAAAAATGTGAATGGTCTTTTAAAGCTACAGAAGGAGCAGCAGCGTCATGATTATTCTGAAGTGATCACCAAAGCCATTGTGTTGTTATGGCTTATGAAACACTTGAGCTCTGTTAAAAGTACCAGAAATTCATTTCTAGTAATTCCTGCATAATTTAAATGACAGGCTGGGATGTAAAGCACTTCAGCCTGTCATTCTTTCCCTGCTCATACTAAGGTGTTTTACTGCAGGGATGGGGAAAAATACACTAAATACATTGGATCCAATATTTTTATGAACTCTTTAATAAATGTATAAAAGGGTATTCATAAGGGCTGCTAATTGTACACACATTGCACTAACTGCTGGTGGTAAAAATGTTCTTTACATTTTATATCAACTTGTAAAGCAGGGCTCATTAGTGTGAAAGCAATGTGCTTAATATATAAAACTATTTGCAATCAGTTCTACAGAGAAGAATCAGAATGAGTTAGGTTCTGTTGTGGGCTTTGAAATAAAGTAGGTAAATTTCATGTAGCAACTTGGTGGTAATTTAGACACAAATATCGATCATGGATCCCAGGTGATGTTTCACATAGAAGAATGTCCATCCCATCATCCCTCTACAATACTGGGTTATTTTATTGGGGCTTTTTTTGTGAAGCAATGGCCGACAAATACGGATCAGCAGAATTCTGAAGTGCACAAAAATGCATTTATTTATGATTCCTTCTGGCCTGTTCCTGTAGTTCTCACTTGAACAGAAAAAGTGAAGCCAGCTTTTTCTGACTAACAGCTACAGAGCTGATCCATGTGTTCATCTTACATTTAAACAAAACTATGTGTTAATCTCATTTGGGTATAAGAAACATGAAATGAGCCTATACAATCTATTCTACTTGAAAGGACGGATTTGCTGGTGCGTACTGGTTGTTCAACAGCATTTCAATAATGCCATTAAAACCATATTTAAAGCTATTCAATGTCATGGGAATGGCACAAAGTGGGTAGAGCACATTAGTCAATTTGTCATTAATCCAGCAAAAAGACATTACTGGTTTTTTTCCTTTTTTCTCATAGAGCTCTTCAAGTGAATGTGATTTTAGTTCAGAAGAAATATGAGCAGAAAGACCATAGCTAGTATGAGGTTTCAGTTTAATTCTTGAGTGTTTGTCCCCCACACATTATTTATGTGTACAATGGAGTCATCTAGCAATTAGAGAAAAAATTAAGTCTATTCAATGTAACTGAAAGTAAAACAAAACGAATTTTATGATTTCTGATCTCTGAACCTTAGCAGAGGTTAAATTGTTCAAAACAGACTTTTCACAAGCTTGTCTTCTCCAAAGCTGGTCTCTCTTTTTACATGAAAAATCTCTCTCCAAACAAATGCTGTTTCAATACAAAACCGGTTACATTGCAGATTCAGTGTTCACAAAATTCTCTCACAAAAGCAAGGTTTTCCATTGCTGAATTTTTTATTTTTCCATAACAAGACTGAGGTATTTTACTATTTTCTTCTTTTCCCAAACTGATAAGTGATATTGCAAATAGGTATGAGTCAAAAACTCCAGTAACTCTGGAGTCTTTAAAGAATCAATAAAGATTAACTTCTTCATAGGTGTGAACAGCCAATGGCTGAAACTGAGCTTTTTATCTGCTCTTGTTTCCAGTTTGATGAAAACAGTATGGAAGGATATCCTGTTTTCCAACACAATAAAAGCAAGCTTGGGGTTCAAAGCTGAATAGTACAGCATATCTGCAGGCTAGCATGGAAAGCAAGAACATGGTGAGACTTACAGAGAGTAATTTCATACCTTTTAATATTTTGAGCCTGTCACCAGAATGGCAGTAATATGAGTGGCACCATACTCCTTTCTGGCAAGACAGGAGGTTCTTGACAAGAGTAATTTTAAAAGTATGTTTCATGATTTTCTATTACTGAGTATCACCTCTGAGAAGGTAGTCTTCTTTAAAAAATATGTAAGATAGGAAGAATAAAGGAGAACTTATTATCAGGACAGTAACCCTCTCCCAGCAGAAAAGTCCTGTAGTGCCAGTTCAGAAGAAATTCAATGGTGGCTGCAACTCAAATGGTTAATGAAATGGAGACCAGAAGGCTGTTCACAGAAGAGTTTTAAGACCATATTTCTGTTGTGAGGACACTGAAGGCTGGTCAAGAGGAAGGCATGTGCAGAAGGACAGTATCTCCCTTCAGAAAGAAAAGAAAACCTACCACTTCCAAACATACTCATCATACATTAACACAGGAGGAAAGATAACAGAGCTAAGAGAAAAGTTTGTGATATTATTCTAAATGGAACACAGATAATAGCTGCCCATGGAAAGTGAAAAAAACCTCTTGATAGAAAAAAAAAATCGGCAACATTTTCACTAATGTAAACAACCCCAAACACTCCAGTTTCATCCACGACCATAAATTTCAAAATAAAGCAAGCCTATAACCCCATGGGTGAAACTGGGTCGAGGAAAATGTGCCCAGCTCGTCATATTTTTCTGCATGAAGTCCTCATTAGAAAAAGTCAGCCCAAGTGGGATCCAAGTTCATCTATGACTTCTTTAGTTAATGCAAAAATATGCCAGGCTTGGCGTGTGCTGCATTTGCTATTTTGGCAGCGAGTTCCAGAGGCAGAGGGAACTGTCACCGTGGTGGCGGCGAGGTTGGCAGGGTTTGTGTATCGCCTTTGCTGAACTTTGTTTCTTGTTAAAAGAAGAAAAGACAACAACCCCCAAAACCCCAAGCAGCAGAACAACGGCAACAAGGAAGCTTTTGTCTCTGTTTCCACAGTCAGCGTTGCTGGGATTCATCCCACCAAAGCACAAAATCTCCATTCACAGCATCACAGAATTGCCCAGGTTGGAAAAGACCTTTAAGATCACGGAGTCCAATCATTAACCTAGAACTACCAAGTCCTTGACTAAACCTTACCCCTAAGCACTACATCTATAGCTCTTTTAAATATCTCCATGAATGGGGACTCTATCATTGCCCTGAACAACCTGTTCCAATGCCTGATAACTCTGTGAAGAAATTCTTCCTAATATCCAAACTAAACTTCCCTTGGTGCAACTTGTGGCCATTTCCTCTTGTCCTATCACTTGTTACTTGTCTGAACAGACCGACCCCCACCTCTCTATAACCTCCTTTTTGATAGTTGTAGAGAGTGATCATTTTTCACTTTTATTATTTAAGCCTACTCCTTACAAACCACGTATCTTTGTAGTTTGTTTTACAATTGATAGGTTGTGGCTAATTACCCAAACACTGTTCTCAGAAAACACAGACCAACTTTATGCTTATATTCACCTTTTTTTGAGACAGAGACCACGTGAAAAACCAATATGTCCCCACTCCAAGGATGCTAATTCCTTTACCTCTGTGCAGCTTCCTCTTCACTATGGCACCTGAAGCATTATCTATGATTACTCCTTGCCTTGCCCTGGTGAATGTGTGACAAACTGGAAGAATGGCCAAGCTTGTGACAAATAAGAAAGGCCAAGATTTGAACCACTCAGTACCCCTAACCTGCTCCAAGGAAGACCTTTGCAGAAAATTAGCCAAGCTTAATTCTGTGTAACTGCACTGAAGACCTAGAAAAGCCATATATGAATAGACATGCTAGAACTGGATTCTGAGGGTTATTAATTAATTCAGACAAAATAATTCACTTGACTTTTTTCCCCCCTTTGAAGAAGTCAGATGACAAAATTATGGACCTCCCAATCTATACCGAACTGAAAAAATAGACATTGTTATTAATATGCTAATATTATCACAAAAATTACTGCTAATATTACCAGAAGAATTATTACTAACATGGTTTGTGCTATTATTTTATGGACAAATGTTGTACAAAAAAAAAAAGGCTTCCATCATCAATATATTCCACCTGAACAGAGTACATTTTTCTAGTCATTGATGCTGGTAGAATTTTCCCAACGTGCTTTGATGCTGGAGAAGTCATCCTCCCACTAGCTATGCAAGCTTTTCTTGCTCAGCCTGTATGGTAGCAATTTCAGCTGCAGGATGGTATATGATTTACTGTGTGCATGAGAAATCTCACAGTTCTAATCCAACAGGGATATCTTTAAAAAACAGTGTGTACAGTACTCCATAGATCTTATTACTATTAATTAATTCTATTATGATACTGGAGAAAAGTTCCAGCTGAGCATGGGGCCGTTATTGTTCCGTGCATTGTGTGAGCATGAAAGATGTAGCCTGTGCTTTAACAAGCTCAGTGTCTAGGTAGAAAAGGCAGAAAAAAGAAGAGAGAGGAAGAAATGGCACAAACAGTTTTAGTAACTTAACCAAAGTGTCACTCATGATTGGAGATCTGGGTCTGGTATGAGAGCCTAGATCTCCTGCCTTCATTTGATG
This sequence comes from Brachypteracias leptosomus, assembly GCA_013401335.1. Classification (NCBI taxonomy): domain Eukaryota; kingdom Metazoa; phylum Chordata; class Aves; order Coraciiformes; family Brachypteraciidae; genus Brachypteracias; species Brachypteracias leptosomus. Next base: position 33,182 of record VYZX01010485.1, read on the forward strand.
CTCTATCTATTTGTATGCTCTCCTTCTTGTACATTATCCACGGTGCATTATTCTGTAATCTTTCCTGCTGGTGTTCTCTGTATGAATACATGCTTCATTCAGTGCTCAGCCACTTCTCTAATGAACAAAGAGCTAGTCCCCTCATACATTGAAATGTAGTGGGTCAGATTCCTCAGCTGGCAGCCTTAGGACTTTCCACTTCTTTTTCTTCTCTGGGTATATCACTTATATCAGCATGTTTCTCTGCCAGCCAGTGTTCAAAGATTATTTTAAAAGCTTGACCTACAAAGTGGCTGTTGCCTGTGCTGCTGAACAGCAATTTAGAAGCTAAAGTGCCCTACCACCTGTAGTATGCAGGAGTTGGCCACCTAAAAGTCTGACCCAGAGATGCTTCCACAGCATTAAATTTGTGTTCATGCAAATGGCCAACACAAAGTTATGCCTCTATAAACCAGGCTAATAAACAACTGTCTATACAACACGGGCATTTTAAGACTTAGTGCATCAATGTTCATGAAGTATTAGGACTTTGATGAGCAGATATTAATGACAAACTTGGTTTTTATTGCAACTTTGTTTTGCTGGCAAATTCCCAACTACTGTACCCGTAAGGATTAAATAATTATTCCTCTTTTACAAATATTTCTTTCTGTTTCTGCCAACTAGTGGGCAAGCACTACAAGAGTTTTAAGTCCATTAGCTTGTCCAGGTAGCTGATTTCTGAATGAAATGTATTTGTATTCATTATGCTGACATAGAAGAGAAGAAGGCTCAGTCAGTAGAATACTAAATCCTCTAAGTTTTGTATCTTTGCCTTCAAAACAAGCAAGCTTTTCTTCTGCAAACTTTTTTCTAGATGAATTTCTGGATGTATTTTGAAGATGACATGCAGAGGAATAGGCAGGTATCATCCTTTTGATGGTGATCTCATGCTGCTTGGACTCGCCCTAGGCAATCTGGAATAATTTTTGTCAGTGGCTTGGAATGGTTAGAACCAAGATAAAAATGAAGTTTAATTGAAATCCTTTGGGATATTGTATATTGAAATGGCAAGGCTTTGGGTGGATCAGGATGCCCAAGTTGTACTTGCTTCCAGTCAGTCTGTAACTTTATTTCCTGAGAAGTACTAAATGCTCATAGATTTAAATAGATGTTGTAAGTAACTGCATGCCTAATTCCTTGCACAATTGCCTCAAAATGCACCCCTTAGGAGTTGGATTGATATGTACCTGTCAAATCCTACGTTGGTGTTGTTTTTTCATGCAAATGGAATCCTAGGCAATAAATCAGATCCTTGGTGTGCAATTTTCTTAAGTACATGTCTGGTGTCATTAAACAAACAAAGAAGTAATATACCAGGTTAGAGGAAAGAAGCACAGAATAGCATTGTTTTAAGAACAGCACAGAATGTGAAACAGCAGTTAACAATCTACTTTCTTTTAATGATTACCCTTAAAGATATGGTTGACCTCACTAGTGTCCTTTTCCCCTTGCCTTCCTGTGGCTTGTCCTTTCACTCTTTTATGACAACTTTCTAAGTCAGTTGTCTTATATTTCCTGCACATTCTGTTTTTACACAATGGGTGAAGTGCAGTTTAATGCATAAGGGCACAGCCAGCTTTATGACCCATTCTGACAATTATGAGATCCTCTCATCCTCCCTACATTTTCTCTCCTACAGTTTGCTTGTCGTGTGTAATTACAATGTCTCTGGAGCAGAGATGTCCTCTTACAATATGTATTGTTGAAGCAAGGCAGGATTTGGCTTTTACCTGAAGACAACAGGTGCTGGTACAATACCAACTTTAAGTCTTTTTACAGTCTTAGGGAAGAATCATAAAAAGATTTAAAGCTGAAACTGCAAATCACAATGCATGAGATTGAATGATTTTTCTCATATGCAATCACTGCAGAGTTGGTGGCAAAAATATCAGAGGAGAGAGCTGAAAGGAACCGAGCCCAGTTCTTTGATATTAACAGCAAAAACTTGATGGTTCAGAGAAGCTTGAAAGTATTGTTTGCTCATTTCAGCATATTTCAGTAGGAGAGATCTCCTGTGAATTCAGAACCTTTCCTTGCTGGGTATACCAGTCAGGGCTGTGCCCACCTATTAACCTTCTTTTAGTATTGTTTATATAACAATGCTTTATGATGGATTTAAGGATAACACTAAAGGAAATGTCATCCAAAATCATAAAAGTGATTGAATTTTCAGATCAAAGGCTTTGTCAAATATTCTGCATCAAAAGCAGGACTTCTCCAGATTCAGCAATCTGAGTCAGGTAATTGGTGTGTCTCTCAGATGTCAGGCTGCCAAATCACCTTTCCATTGACAAATAAATGTGTGGAATATGTAAGAGGTAGACCAATGAACCAAATGATACAAGGTTATGTGCAAGCTAAATGTTCAGTTGTAAAATACAAAACCTTCTGGGTCAGAACATATATGCTGTCATCAAAACCTATCAACAAAAGCAGAACAACACTGTGTGACATAAGTCAGAAGAATGCAATACAGTGAATTCAGAAAACTGCCATTTTCAGTTATGTTGACTACTGTGACAAACAACTTCATTCCTCAAAAGTGAAGATAAACCAGTTGGACCTTCATACACAGAATAATCCAAAACACTTCCATTTTGAAGTGTCTTTACTGTGACCTTTGTCTGAGCAGGTACCAAATTTGCCTGAATGTGTATTCTCTTGTTGTTTAATGAAAAGGTAAAACTGGGACTTCAAATTAGATTTGCATACAGTTTTGATCCTCAGATCTAGCAAGCAAATGGGATTGTCAGACACAAATGCTAACACTTGTGCAAGATCAAGGTATATCAAGTTTGTGCTATGTTATTAGCATCCATTATTTTTATGTTTGCGTACTGGAGCATCCAGGATTGACACTTAACAAAAAACCTGCAATTTTCTTTTCTGCCCTATCCTCATCACCACCACATTTGAATGTATACCTGAAATATGCTAAACAACATGACTGATATTTTCCTGGGTTTTTTTCTGCTCTCTTAACTACTTCCCAGAAGTCTGTCTGCCTGTTTGGAGGTCAGCTAGTCCAGCTTCCTTGAAGTGGTTCTGCTCTCTCTCAGAGTTTTGAAAATTCCAGAGAGGGAGATGTCACAGCCTCTCTGCATAGATCATATGGTCTGTGCCCCACTGCTGTGGTTGCTCTCTGCTGGATCCTCTGCAGATCCTCCATTCCTGTCATGAACTGGAGGAGATGAAAACTAGGCACAGTAGTCCAGCTGGGGCCTCACCAGTGCTGAATGTATATACCAAAAGGCTGTATGTGTACCCATGTGCTGCTGTGCTTTTATGTGACAGAAGACAAGATCAAAACAGCAACTTCTTTTTAGAAAGAAAGTTGTGGGTTTTGGACTTGCTTTGTACCTGTTAGATAATTACACAATACAAGACTGGTCCCAAGAGCATTTGTCCTCTTCTCAAGGTGGTTTAGCTGAATTCTAGAAAACTCTGTTGTTCCAGAGTAGCCAAGAAAGTGACCATAATTTGCCTCCCCAGTATATACATCAAACTTACAGTAACATTAAGCTACTTGAAGGTCAGGAGTGTAAATTCAATAATATGAGGGACAGATCTTTACTTTGCACTAAACAAACCAAACTCCATTGAGTTCAATGGCTGCCCAGTGATTTACTGTGTAAATATTACAAGGCTTGTTTTTAGAATTTTAGAACTCCCAGGAAAACAAGAAAGCAAAATAGTTTAAAATTAGTTTTTCCAAAACTCCTATTGTATATGGCTTGCTAATATGCACAAAGTAATGTTAATAACAACAGAAATCAGAAGGAAGCACCTGCAGGAAAACAGCTGAGTACAGAAGCTAATACTGGAAAGGTTCATCTGTAAAGATCCCAATATACAAAATGGTTTTTAACATTTGTATTTTCTTGTCTCCTCCTATGGTTTGAAGTTTGTATAGTGAAGAACTATAGAGATGGATGAGATAAAGGTATTTGACCTTACTGTGTGCTTGGCCTTCCCCTCTGGGCTTCTCATTCTGTCTTCAGTATACAGCCCATTTATTACCTGGGCTTGAATTCTATTTATTAGAGAAGCATCAACGTTAGGTTAGTTCTGCCATTTGTAACATGGTAGATTCAGCATTATTACACAGAATGAGATGACCAGGGAGATTGTGGAAAAAATTTTCCCCTCCCTTCCCTTCCCCATCACACACAGTGCCATTAAATACAGAACCTTTCAGGAGGGATCATTGCTTGTTTGATGCAGTGGATGGAAATTCTCATTTCAATCAGGTAGTGAACCTTCAAAGGAAAGGATGATCAGGAGGAATGGGAGAGACCTTGATATATCAAAACAAGCCTTTAAATAATAAACACACTTCAAACCCAGGGCTTATCCTGCATATAAAACATGAGAACTATAAGCAATTCAATGTAAGAAATATTTATAAGGCTATTTTCTATGCAACACAAAACTGGCTACTTTTATACTCGTATATAAGGTATATTTTCATCATGAATCACAAATAAATAGTTTCTGTACTCATGAATCCAAAAGAGGATTTGTAGTTTTAGTCACATATTTTGGCACAGAAAATTGACACCTTTTTGAAACTGCCAGCAAAATAATGGGTACAAAGAACCTAGACACCATGAATCTTCCTCAATACACTTAATGGGTTTTGTCTGTCCTTTCTTTAGCTCCAGCCCAGCTTGTTTAGAAGGAGGAAATGCAAAGTATTCTAATATCTGTTCTCTCTCTCTCAATCTAGGTGAAAGTTTGCATTTAGAGGAGTCAAGGAGAGATGTGCTGCTGACTTCAGAGTACTTTTGGATTGTGTCCAGTCCAACTGGGTTATCTTCTTGGACAGTCTTTGGAGAATATGCTCCACTTTAAGGAGAAAGCTGTTGACTGGCCAAGTAAAGTAAGATCTTGTTTCTTAATTTTCTTAAATTCTCATAGCTTTTCTCAAGCTATATAAAAGAAAAGTATGTACCAAATGTGCCCAACTTGTGGTTCAAGACTTTTTAAAAAACATTTTATGTGTAAGAAAAAGAATCATTATATGCCCCTTACATACATACAAAGAAAGTGTCAATATGAAAGCAATGCATGAAATGTGATGGTGAAACTATTTTGATAAGTCACAGCAAAATAGATTCTTATTTAAAGTTAAGTGGGCTTCAAATTCAGAACTGGTACAGCTTTGGAGGAGATTTAAAGGTTTATAAAGAGTGCATGTGCCCCAAACAAAGATACTGGATTGACCTGAGGAACTTCTCCCATAAAAGGAAGAAAATATATGTTGGATGTCAAGGTCAGCATTAATGGAAGTGTGTAAGTGCAGGGCATCAATAGCTTCATAGATTATTCATGCAGAAAAAGAATAAAGGAACATCAAGGATAGGCTTTGAAAGTGAATATGGGAATATTTTTGCTATATGGAATGGAAAGAGGGATCATAGATGTGAGGTACCATGACAGATGACTGATCCAAGCAGTGGATATTTTGGTAGCCCAATTCTCAGTGGCCTGAAAGGGAGAGGAAAATAGGATTATCAAAGCCCACACAGAAAAAGTTCCTTTGTCCAGTCTCTTTTGCTCCATTTTCCTGTTGGCTGTGGGTCAGTTTTTGTTATCTATGAGAAGCAATGGCTATTGGATGCACTCCAGGCTGGTGCTTCTGTAATTTCAGCAAAGCAGTGAAAATGAAATGAAGGAAAGAAAAATGGATTACAACTTGAAGGCTGGGCATACAAAGCTGACAGAATATTCAGGGATATTCACACTGCCTCTTTTAGACTAGCAAGTCTAAGTCCCACCTAGGAAATGAGGCTCTTGGAGGGTCAGTGGATCAGGTTTATTCAAATGATGATTCACAGAACGTGAGGTAGGTTCCTGGTTGTTTTGCCCTCACAAGGAATCTCTGACTAGCTAAGAAGTCTACTGGTCTTATAGTAGCAATCCAAGGTAGGTGAGGTGAACTCTTCCTTGTCTCTCTTTAAGCTTCTATTTCATGCAGCATCCATAGGTAAGTGGGTTTTGTTCAGATCAGATATGAATTATTGAATTTTCTTCTCCCTGAGTGTAGCAGAAAAGAGAGGAATTTGTAGCATGCGTTTTGTCTTATTAAATTAGTAGATTAGCTACAGAAACAAGTGTTACTGGGAGGTTCAGACATATTGATTTGCCAGACTGAACAGAAAACCACACAGATTAGTGTATGAACAACAGACACTGAAGAGAACATGGGCACAGAGGATATTTTCCTCCTGGCTATTTCTGGAGAACTATCTCTGTTCCTCCAGATAACATTGTATGGGATGCATCCTTCTCACTATGACATGAAGTGTTATTTTGGCATAGAATCGTAGGATCATTTATGTTGGAAAAGATATTTAAGATCATCTCTACACCAAAGTAAATGAGAAAAGAAGTTGGACCAGTATTATCTTGACTTTTATCAGATAAAATGTAATGAATAGCAACCTCCCTGCCCGTCACCCCCAAACCACAGATATGTGGAAAATCACAAGACTATCATCTTTCTTTCTTTTTCTCCCACTAAGTATTAAATTAGTTACACAGAGAGAAATTTTCCAGCAGGAAAGTCTTGAGAAAGGCAGTAACATGGTGGCTAGGATCCTTTTTTTATGGTGTGCAAATCCCATGTTTGAATTCCTAGCATGCACAAAGCAAACAGGTCAGTTTAAAAACTGCTGTTTGAGTGAAAGTGAATATTTGATGGACCCAGACTCCACTATTTGGACCTTTTTCCTCCTGAAAAGACCTCCAAATAATATAAAAATACTGGTAGCTACATTTTTTTGTTTGACATGGCACTAGGAAAGAGTTGCTTGTTGTAATGCACACGAATTTCTAAATTAAACCAGATCTGAGCTGATCAAGCTTTCACCCTTAGAAGTCAGGTAAGAGACGTAGAGCAAAGGCAATTTTCCTACAACATCATATTGTGGGACTCATTACGAGATTTTGTTTGGACAGCAAAAGACACAGGGAGACTCAGCTGAGCACATAAGCTTAAAAAATAAACACCAAGTGGATTTTTGGTACTGAAAGTAGAGCTGAGTGCTTTGGGCTTGCAAGACTTGGAAAAGCCCTTTTTATTAAGAAAAATAATCCCTTTTTATTGTATTGCAGATTTTCATCATCCCTCACAGTTTCCTACCTTGTCCTCTTTATAAGCATTCCCACTGAATTACAACAGTGAAAATAATGAACTGCTTTAGTGAGGTTAGGATGATAATTTCACCAGACCTCCAGGGTGGAGCAGACAGATCCAGTTCCATGGCAGGAAGGGCAGTGGCTTCTAGGTCACCCTTCAGTGTGGCTCTCTGCAGCCAGTTAGCATACTGGGAAGTCTGGGAGCACCAGGAAAACACAGGATTGCTGTCCCATGACGTGCAATTGGGCTCACCTTCAATAGACTGACACAAAGAAGAGGGTGTAGCTCCTTCAGGTGCTGTTGGCTCTATGAGTGGTACCCAGGATGTTGGCCACTCAGTTGTTTCTGAAAGCTCTTAAGCATGGTGCACCCTTGCTGCCGCCTCACATCCCCAAATGAGCCCTTGCCAGGTGACCTGGCTGCAGCTGATCTGTCACATTTGAACAGGAACAGATGGGAATTGGCTGCCAGAAGGATTCTGCTGCCTTGAGACCCACTCCCTGCTCAGGTGTGAGGGACTGCCAAGGATTTAATGTCTCTTCAGAGATGCACTGAACACTCCCACTGTTCATCAACAGCACAGATGGAAAAGCATCTTCTGCCTACCTATATTGCCTCAGGACAGAAGCCAGCAGTTCAGTCATGTATCACTGCAATCCAAAGGGCTTGCTGAATAATTGCAAGGAGCTCTTTTCCTGCTGTACCTACAAGGTCTTCTGCAGTAGACCCAACACTGTTCTGTGGGTCACAGAATGGGCTGGCTTCTCTCTTAAAAGGAGTGTTTGAAGAGGACAGGAGAGGACAGGACAGGGTGTTTTTATCTTTTTCTAAGGATCTGCATTTATGTTAAAAACTTGTATCTGCTCTCATTAATATGACTTGAAACTCAGAAGTCAGAACATTCAACATTAATGCAGCAGCAAAGAAAACCTCCAAAACAAAATAAAAATGTGAAGAACATTACTTAGCTCAGGGAATAAGAAATATGACACCATTATTCTGAAGGTGTGAAAAAAACATACAAAAGAATAATGAATGCAAATCCACAGTTTTTCAGAACTAAAAAAAATGTTCCCTGTTGTAGCATCAGGCAACAAGACAGTGTTCTGTAAGTTGCTTTGCAAAAGCTCATATTCAGAATACGTACAACTCTCACACTGTGGTTTTAAAGATGAGATTAATATCAGCATTCCTCCTTTGGTGGAAGGCTTCCATTTGAAAATCAGGCTGTTAAAAAAAATACAAATGTTAAATGATGATTAAAATGTGACTGATTATACAAGGCTACAACTGAGTAAGAAGAAATTATTATTTTAAAATATTTTAAATCTCATTTCAGTATTTGAGATATTTGTTTCTTTTTGCATTTCTCTTACAAAAATGGTAGAAAGACACTTAATCTACTTTCTAGGTTTATCAGTGGACAAAGCTCCTTTTGCACTATACCCACATGAGCACAGAAGTACAAAAGCTGTTCTATAAAATAAATTCTCAGTCCAGCAAACAGAAAATGAATTTGAGCAATTCCATTAAATCATTTTATTAATTAATCAATCTTAAAACAACTCTGCATTAGAAATGCAGGATCAGGTCCTCTGATTTTGGTCTGAAGACACAACTTATACAACTTTGTCAACTGAGTTTGTTAATAATATTGATTGCTAAAGGTAATTTCTCCACTTACAAGTAGACAAATACTTCTCATTCAAATGCACATTAGTTCATTATAGGGCCAGGAATAACTTGATTTAAATTCCAGTATAATGAGGAACATTTTTCTGAGTGATTTTAGTCCGTTCAGTGGACTACCCATTATGTGGAAGCAAAATCAGCTTCTTCTTCATTGATCAGAACAAGTTTGGTATTTTTCTCCTAATTTTCCAAGTAAAACATTTTAATGAAGCACACAACGTGTCTGGTAATTTTCTACCAATGGGCACCCATCACAAAGCTTTGCTCTGAGGCTTCTGTCTCCTCTTCTTTGCTGGAGTTCAGCAAACGTCTACTTGAGCAGATCAAAGCATAATCTTGGCTTTCGTTGCTTCTCTGTGGTTTCTGGTGCTTATGTTAATCCTCCTTAAACTAAGTGGTCAGAGATTTGGGAGATTTGAAATACAAAATAGATTCTAACCTTGAGATGGATTAGGGTTGTCAGATGACACAGAACTGTCATGTAGGACTAACGTTATGAAAACAAGAGCTGAAAATACTGTTTTAGTAGAGCTGACAACAGGGATTTAGCCTAAAAGAGACATGGATGTGTTTGATTAAAGCAGCTCCTTGGTGAATATGTAGCCCGAATGCCTGGCAAGGTTATTGATTATGTATCTTAAGTCAAAGATACAGCTTCTTCTCCAAATTTGTTTTTTCCTCCAGTAAACACAATAGTCTTCAGAACATGGATACAGTGTTTCACTTTATTGTTGATGATAAGGAGAGGATTAACTTGTATTATAATTACATATTATGACTTTTTCTTCAGAAAGCCTGCTTGTCTTGCAAGTTGTTTTCAAACAATAATGAAGCCTTGTAGCTAAAACTCATTTACCAGGATGCAATAGGGCAATTTTCTAAGCCTCACACTCTTGTTGAATCTTTCAGAGGGCAAGGACATCTTGACAATATAGGCTGAGTCTAATTTATGGTTGAATTAGTGGTCAGAGGGTGGTTTGTAGCCAGGTGTCCACACTCGAGAAAAAAGATTTGTGAGTATTTGAAAAATATATTGGGACCTGTATTTCTTTTAATTATGAAAATGTTTTTTCGGTGGTTTTTAACAATGTTTTTTTGTAGTAACATCCCATTTTGACATGGAAAAGTTTTCCACGACCAATAGTTTCAAGGCCCTGTTGTATTATCAACTGGTGGAAAACAGTATTGATTTAACCCTTTTCTGGAAGTTTAGGCAGTTGTCACTTTCCCTGTAGTCCTCTTCAGAAATTACAAGGTATGTGACCACTATCACAGTGATTTCCAAGTCCTTCTCTCCCTCAATTTGTACTGCAGTGGCACCTACAAACCTATCAAACCACACAGACATGGGACAAAGACCTTAAAATAGACATGAATTGGGACTGAATAGTCCCTCTTACAACAGCATTAACCTGCCTTTAGTCTTGGATTCATGGATTCAGAGAGGGGTCAACTTGGGGAACGGTGAGACAAGAAAGGTTTGGTCCTAAATTAGTTATCTCATTACACATTTGTTAGCAGGCTGTTGTGGTTTAAGGTTTGGGGAAGGGGAGGGACAGGTGGAGCGACTATTCCACTCCCCTTCCTGCCACACTCTATAAAAGGACACAGGAAGTTCCACTCACCCCCTCCTTGCTGGAATTTGCTGCTGGCTCCGGACGGCTCTATGGCTGCTACAACTCCACGTGGCTCAGGAGAAATCCAGTGGCATCCAAGGAGCGGTGTTGTATATATTTGTATATATACCTTCCCTTGTTACCTCTGTATATTTCCCTTCCTCTGATATCCCTTTTGTTACTCCCTGTTAAAAGTTGTGATCTTAATTTTCCAACTTTGTGTGAGGTCTTTCTTCCTCCCCTGGGAGGGAAGAGGGGAGGGGGAAGAGGGGTGAAACTAATTCTGCTCTGTGGGGGTTGCCCTGAGCCCTAAACGGAGACAGAAAATTGGCGCCCAACGTGGGGTTGTAGCAGCCACAGAGCTGTCCGGAGCCAGCAGCAAATTCNCAGGCATTTGCCAATCTTTCCTTTTGCTTTTAAAAATGGTGTGAGGAATCACTAAGGTACAGTGGAGCACCCAGCTTATCCCTGCTCTCTTTTGGTGGCCTGTGAAGTCAATTCTTGAAAGAGAGAACCACCACTTCTTTACAGTGCAGATATGTCCAAGTCCATGTGCCTCTGTTCATGCTTGCAGTTTTCTATGGCAGATGCACATTTTTGTCCACGTTAGTTGAAGCTGAATTCAAGCATAGCTGCTTCATGACAGAAAAGAAACCAATCCACCACTGACGTCTTGTACTAGGAGCATTATTATAGTGGAGAGTAAAATCCAGTCTATGCTTTTTTGAACATGGCTTTCCCTTCAGGAACCAGATCCAATAAAATGTGACAAACCAGTATCTGCAGAAAGGGTTCCCATCCTTATTCTCTGCAGTTTTAAAGAATGACAGCTATACAGTCTTTTTCAGCCTTGCTGCTGCTGCAAAGCTAGGTTTGGGAAGCAGAGGGATAAAAAGATATCAAAGTAAAGGAAGGAGCTACTTACATGAACCAAAAGTGCAAACTCCCTAGAATAGAGAATATTTATGATGGAGTTGTCTCCAGTCTGGAGACAACAATTATTATAGTAAATAATCTCTATTCTTGGCAAAAGAACAACCTGGAGAAAAGATCAGGACCCAGCCCTGAACACACCCCGGTTCTGTACCTGCTGCAGCACATAACCTGTCCCTACCATGGGCACAAGCTCTTCCAGCTCATGCTTTGGGACAGCAGCCACTGTCTGCCCACATCTACCTCTAAGAGTGAAGGTAAAGAATGGAGCAGAGCTGGTGACCTCTCTGCACATCACATCTGCAGCGTGGGAGCACAAGGGCTCATCACCTTCTGTGGATGAGTGTGCACATCACTGGGTTTGGCTAGGTTTGGTGGGCTAACAAAGAACTGGAAATGAAAAGACAAAGCAAAATATGGCAGAATTCACGGGAAATTACTTTAGAATGTATTTGCAGGTATGCTCTTACTCTCTAAATACACATTGAGAATGAACAAGGCATGCCTCCCCAGTACTCTTCATTGAAGCTCTCCTCTGAACAAATAAACAGTAAGTTGGAACTATTTCACTTGATGGTATTTATGCATCCTTAGCTCCTGGTTTAGAATCTGGCTGATGAATTATTACCAAATGGCATGGGGTAAGTGACAATGCTGGAAAGACAACTGCCATTATTGATCTTGCTGCTCTTCTTCTCGAGACTACAGGAACAAAAAGGATTTAAATCATGTTTGCTAACACATTAATATGCTTTAAGCAGCTGTTATAGCCTCATGTAGACAAAGAAAATCATATTGGAAAAGATGTAATGTGGTCATGATCAATTAGGCAGCAGATTTACACTTGTGGATGTTCAGGACCAGACACTTCTCAATTTAACATAACTCATAATTTCACAGAGAAGGGAACATCAGAGTAAGAAATACCAATATGCTGAAACAAATTTATGTTATAATGACAAAACCCCTTTTATGTCAGCTCAGCCAACAATCATGGCAGTCAGAGATGCAGGACCAAACACCACATTCCTCTGAAAATTTGGGCAAGCTGTCAATACTTCCAGCCTTTATGTCTCCACTTTCAAGTGTAAATAACAGCTTTCAAATGTGACTGGAGTAGTCAAATACTAATTTCTCTTCATACACTTGGAAACTAAACCAACAATTAAGGATGTTTTCCAAAGGAAAACCTAAATCAGTGGAGATTCCTATTGATCATCTGGCAGAAAAAATAATCCCATGTTAAGAGTCAGACCTCATTGAGAATGAACACAATTTGAACTGTGCTTGTAAATCCCATTCCCTTTCCCTAAGCTAAGATATACCAGCAAGAAATTCTTGAAAAAAGATGATAATGCACTTTCAGGTAACTTATTTACAAGTCCTTCAACTAGCTTTGCTTATAAGGATTAGTTACTAACTTAGTTTGAGGATAAAAAGCTTGGTAAAAGGTATCATTAATTGCAACAGCTAAAATTTTACTGTCTCTTCTTCATATGATGTAGCACGTCTAATTTAGGTGTTAGAATAAGAAAAAAAAGTTACTATTCTGTGATAGATATATGCAATCTGTAATGGAGGTTATGTTCTAAAGTATTCTTAATACAGGGCCCACCTCCTTGCTTTAATTTGAGGGCAAGAATGGCACTGATTTTAGCAGTGTAGATTTAAGTCTTGGAAATGTCCTTCTAGTGTGAAATTTCATATGTTAGATTTCAGGCTTTTTGAATTATCTGTGTAGCTTTTGTTTGATGTCTTTTTATACACTTTTAAAGGGGAGTCTTCAAAATGTGTACATGGCTGAAATCTTTGTATCTGTCATCTTTTTTTTGGTCATTTGTTATCTTTTAGATCAGCTTTTCTTGTTTCCTGTTTCTTTGGGGTTTTTTCCCTTTGTTTTTGTTTTTAAATGGAAGAATCTTCAAGTCTTAGCAGAGCAAAAGAAAAGCTGAGAAAAACAAACCCCCCAGACCACTTCATGCAGCAACTACTACCAAGTTTTGCATTTCATCCCATATTTTTTCTTCCTTATTTATGTTTATGGAAACAGGGAAATGTTTTGGCTTTTAAATATTCAACCATTATGCAAGCCAACCTGTGGTATCTTATGGACCACCAGGAATTTGTATTTTATATCTGAAAATGTTGAGATCAGAGATCTCTCTTAGGCAATGGACAGACAATACTGAAATGTAGAGGTTACAAGATGAAAGAAAACTATCAGTGAGTACATGTCAGGAGTGGATTAGATACTTCCCATCAACAAGAAGACACACTTTTGTTGCTACTTGTTAGTATTTTTATCTTATAGGCTTCCAAAAAGATGTTCTCCAACTGCAGTTTTGACTCCCACTTGTAATATCAATCTTTCATTATCCTCTTTGAGAAACTTCCTTTCTCCTCACAACTGACTACGATGCCAGGTGCAGAGAAATACTTAGTCTGGGAAGAATTTTGTGATTAAGAGATGTGGGCAGGTTTAAAATCCTGAAGGGAAGCCTTGGCTATTGTAGTGTGTGGATTATTGATCTGTGGAAATAATAAGATACAAAATCTTTGGACAAAGCAGTTAAACTAAGAACTGTTCAGCTAAACTTTAAATTGTTACTCCATACTGTTGGAACTGCTTGGGGAAAAAAAACCTTGCCATGAGGAACACCAAAAGCAGAGTTTGTATTCAGAAATGGGGAAAAAACCCTCAGAAATGTTAAAATAACCTGTAAATAAAAATGGCAACTTTTGTTTTTTGAAAAAAACCCCAACAAACCAACTTCCAGGGTTTCTTTACATTATCAATATATTTTGTTGGAAATCGTGTTTCAGTTCAAGTTTGTCAAGGTATTTTTAGGATTGTATTATAACCTGAGTTGAAACAAAATTCTTTAACCATAGCACTTGTATGTATATATATATAAATATATATATATATTCATAATATACATATATACACACATATATTATATATTAAATATATAACATACATATATATTTATATTATATTAGTATCTTTTATATGGTGTTCAATACATACAGCAGCTATAGAGAACAGATATTCTTTTGACCAATTCATTTATATAACATAAAATAAAGTAAAATATAATAAAAGGATAGAGAAGAATAGAATATATATACTATATAAAAGGATAAATATAAAGGTATTATTTTAACCAATTTATATTTTCTATACAAATATGTTAACCAATTTTATATAAATCGGCTAGAAATATATATATATATGAATTGGTTAAAAGAATGCCTATTTTTTATATACATGCCATACTATTGCCTTATTTTTGGGCCTTATCCAATATAATAAGCATTTTTTTTCAAATGTCTTCTTGGTTTTTCAGCTCAGTGTTTTAATGGGTGCGAATTTGGTATTAATAGCTCACAAATGATTAATGGATAGTGTTTCAAGTTATAAATAACAAAAAGGCAATTAAAAAAGCCATAATAGTATTTTTCACAAATCGAATAACTTTTGCTTTATGCACTATGCATTTACCAATTAAAAAGGTTATTGTTCATTGGGAAAAAAATGATATAAACTTATATATATCAGAAAAAAAGCAGCTGAAGTAACACAATTGACCATGCAAAGACTATTTAAATGCATTTTAAAACACACAGAGGATTCCACAGGGAAGGCTTAATAAATCTCATNCAGGGTTTCTTTACATTATCAATATATTTTGTTGGAAATCGTGTTTCAGTTCAAGTTTGTCAAGGTATTTTTAGGATTGTATTATAACCTGAGTTGAAACAAAATTCTTTAACCATAGCACTTGTATGTATATATATATAAATATATATATATATTCATAATATACATATATACACACATATATTATATATTAAATATATAACATACATATATATTTATATTATATTAGTATCTTTTATATGGTGTTCAATACATACAGCAGCTATAGAGAACAGATATTCTTTTGACCAATTCATTTATATAACATAAAATAAAGTAAAATATAATAAAAGGATAGAGTAGAATAGAATATATATACTATATAAAAGGATAAATATAAAGGTATTATTTTAACCAATTTATATTTTCTATACAAATATGTTAACCAATTTTATATAAATCGGCTAGAAATATATATATATATGAATTGGTTAAAAGAATGCCTATTTTTTATATACATGCCATACTATTGCCTTATTTTTGGGCCTTATCCAATATAATAAGCATTTTTTTTCAAATGTCTTCTTGGTTTTTCAGCTCAGTGTTTTAATGGGTGCGAATTTGGTATTAATAGCTCACAAATGATTAATGGATAGTGTTTCAAGTTATAAATAACAAAAAGGCAATTAAAAAAGCCATAATAGTATTTTTCACAAATCGAATAACTTTTGCTTTATGCACTATGCATTTACCAATTAAAAAGGTTATTGTTCATTGGGAAAAAAATGATATAAACTTATATATATCAGAAAAAAAGCAGCTGAAGTAACACAATTGACCATGCAAAGACTATTTAAATGCATTTTAAAACACACAGAGGATTCCACAGGGAAGGCTTAATAAATCTCATTTCATGATATGAACCTTACTGCCACTAGAATTAAGTCAATAAACAAATTTTAGGGCTCTTATGGAAAATGTTTACTTAGAAGTTGTTAAGTGTCAGGATCCTCTTTGTACATCCTGAAGGAAGCAGGAAAGGGCATTGCTGAAGGAATCAAACAACTCTCCCAGTTCTTAAGCAATTCTTGGCCATCTGACAGCAAGTCCAAGTATGCCTGGTAGAGTCACAGCCTATTTCTGTACTGTAAAAGCAAGTCAGAGTTAAGGCTCATAGAAGTCTGACATTTCATGGAAGCTCTTGAAGTCAAAAGAAGGATTTACACAAATAAGCAATATGTGCTTTTCCTTACTCCTGAATTTGTTCAATACTGTAACAATCAGAGCAAGCTGGTCTACTGGGAGGTGTCCCTGCAGGGGGGCTGGAACTAGATGATCTTTGAGGTCCCTTCCATCCCAAACCATTCTATGATGATTGTATGATTCCATTCTGTATGACTAGTATATGGGTAATGGGACACCTGCTTATGCATAGTTTCCCAAATACTTTTGTATAGCAAGAAAGTTTGATAGTGGTCAGATTTCTTTCAAGAGACTTGCTATTATCCCTTGAGCCATTGAAGTCCTGGGGCCTGGGCTGTGGGCCCTGAGTTGGAATTGACCTATTGTAGTGGGTCTGTCTGAGCTGATTTTCCCCATACAGCCCTCATGCAGCCCTAGGACCCAGAGAGTGTTGATAACACACACCCTTGTTATGACTATCAGTGCCCACACGGCACCAAAGGTATGGGGGGGACAAGATCTGGGAGGGGATACAACCNTGATCAGTTTGAAGAGAGTTCCTGTTGGGGGCAGCTTGCTGAGCTCTCTCTCAGTGCTGTGTTCCCATTTTGCTGATTTGAGACAGAGAAGAGCAAACAGATGAAGAATAAAAGCTGAAGTTATGCTGAGGGGATGTTGCTGAGTTTGGTGTTGGCCTGAGGAAGAAGAGAGCTGGCAGCACAGCCATGCACAGGTAGTGAAGGAGTCACCCACAGGATTGCTGGAAGGTTTGCACTGCCATAATATGAGCAACGTGCTCCCATGGGCAGGCAAGAGGAACATGCCTTGGGCTCTGAACCTGCAAAAAATGTCCAGTCATCCCTTCAGTGAGATTTGTAATTTGTCTGATGGAAAGTATCTGCAGGTCAGAGACAGCAGCAGGAGGCAGCTTGTGGGAAGGGATTTACACAGCACATGCAAATGAGTGCAGGCCAGTGCGTTTAAATGCAAGAAGTTTCTTTCTTTTCTGAGGTGGTGTAGTTACCACCAGGAAATTGAGATACCTCCCTTCTCAAACTGCCCCCTCATTAAGAGGCCTCGTTACCTTGTTCAGAGGTCAGCTGAACACTCCCCTAGGACCTCTAATGAAAGCTGGCAGCAGTGGCTGTGCTGAAAAGGGTGCCTGTCATGCTCAGCCACAGCTTCTTGGCAGGGCTCGAAGGAAGAGACTGACACTGTGGTCACCCAAGTGAGGACAGATGTACAATTCCCAACCTGCCACATCCCTTGGTGTCCTTCCAGAGCAAACCAAGATGTGTGGGGGCTGTGATAGGGTGACCCCACTGTGGTCCAAGCGTGGCCGAGGTGGGCACTGTGTTCAGGAGGAGAGTCACGCTTTGCCTGGCCTACAGGGACACATCTTTTGTTACCTGCTGGGTCTCACCCTAACCTAGGACACCCCCCAGAGCAGAGATGGTTTGCAGATTCTGGGTTTCTCCAATGCCTGACACAGTGACACCCTAGAGTTCTGTGACTGCTAATAAAAAAAATGCTATGTTCCTTTTAAATCTCAAGGGTTTTAGATGTGTTTTGTTGATCTGCTTTCAACAACTTGCCACTTCTGTGGTGGACTGTACAGCTAAAAAGTCTTCCTGGCATTAGATCTTCAAAGCTGTTTCCTCATCTTTTGATGAATGCTCTCATGAGAATAGATAAATATTGTACTATTTTATTTTCTTGACACAATCTTTGTTACATGGATGAGTCAGTATCTTTTAATGTCTTGTGCCTCCTGTGAATTATAGAAATCTGCTGCTAAGTTTCTGACCTGTCCAGTGGGCTGTGCTTCCAATAGATGGCCAGTCCACTCTATTTTATCAGCTTCACTTAATTTGTGGGGAAGGGACAGGCACATTCAAGTGCAAACAGTTGCAAGTAGTTACTTTTTTGTGCTTGCAGGATGATGTTTCGCAAGTGATATTCAGCACGAACATCCTGAAGCTTTAGCAGATGAGAAAACAGAAGATCAGGGAAGCAGAAATACATTCTCACAGCAACAAGAGGACACAGCACGTACTTACTGGAGGTTGTTATGGAGCTGAGACAGGTAATCCTCTATTTCTTCCTGGATGAAAACACAAATATATACAATCGCCTTCTCCCAGAAATACAGCCAGTGGTTGCATTATACTTGTGTATCTTTAAATAGCAATAGCAGCAACATAAGTGATGAACAACACACATTTAAGACCTAGTCCTTTGACTCCCTTACCCCAACCCAACAGTGGCATTACCTACTTAAAGGAGAAACTTCAAAAATGACTAGTGTTCTTCTCAAGATCAGCCTCTTTATAACAGTATTAGCTGTTAATTAATGACAATAGGAATAACAATATTAATTGTTACTAATGGACAGATATATCAGAGCTATTTTACTGGCCAAAATTTTTACCCAGATGTCACCTGTTTTAAATAAGTCTATGTGTGTGTATATATATATATATTACATAACAGAAAGACTTGGCACAATAGCACAGGGAAACCCAAACCAAACATGTCTGAATCTAAACAAGAACAAAGGGTGATGGATTTAGAAAGAACCTTTGTAGAAGGCTATTCCTGTACATTTATGTGTATTGTGTCTGCATATTACTTGTATATATATTTCCAAATGAACAGACCAGTCCAAGAAATGAAAGCTGCTTGTGCCTTTACCTGTTTTCTCCTCTAGTTTGATTTCAATATTAATGCTAAATTCTGCAAGAGACCAAATCACGGTAGAAATCTGACAAGAACAGTAGATACAGAAACATTGCTCCAAATAAAACTAAAGGATTTTCTTCAGTGGTACTTACTGCTTTATCTAATGCATCCACTTATATGGTTGCTGTAACTGTAGTTTCTGTGCCTTTTTATTTGCTCTGTCAAAATACTCAGGGCAATGAAATTTTGTTCACTGCAGTATAATAAGCAAGGAGTTAAGAACATCTATGCAAATCCAACTGCAGGTGTGCATGCAAAGAAAATTTTAAAAAAGTCACCTTGTCAAACCCTGGTGCAGTTTATAGATGGCCATGCAAGACCAACATTATCTTATCTTTTTAGTCAGTTAACCACAAACTATAAATAAAGAATTAGAACAGAAGACAGTCAGGATAATAATTGCAAAATGAAACTTTTGAACAATCCACGAATTTACAGCATTTGCAAAAAACATTGAAAATCTGGATTAATGAACATTACTGTAGATGATGAAGTGGTTCATATTCCTAAACATTTGAGTAAATAGTAGGCAGACTACCCAAAACCACAGCTCATGGCTTCTTCTCCTCAGTATGTATTTGAAAGGAGTTTACACAGAGAAGCCCACCTAACTCCAGTATCTGAAGGGGGCCTACAGGAAGGCACAGGAAGGTCTATTCAAAAGAGTTTGTAATGATAGGACAAGGAGTAATGGTTTTAAGCTAGGAAAGGAGAGATTTAGACTGGATATTAGAAAAAAGTTCTTTAATATGAGGGTGATAGCTCAGTGGAATGGGCTGCCCAGAGATGTGGTGGAGGCCCCATCGCTGGAGTCATTCAAGGTCAGGTTTGATGGGGCTCTGAGCAGCCTGACCTAGGTAGAGATGTGCCTACTTGTGTAGGGAAGTTGGACCAGATGACCTCTAGAGGTCCCTTCCAGCCTAAAACATTCTATGATTCTAACTCCTAATACAAACTGCAGCACAGAAAAGTGAACTCATCATTTTTACTGCTAATTGTAGAGCTTAGCACTTGCAATCAACCACTCACCCAAACCCAACCTTTGGCTGCCTGTTTATTTTTAGCCACTGGACAATTAACACACTATTAATATATATTTTTTACACCTGCAATGCCTTTTCCTTTCAATTTGTTGCTGTTTTTTACAGTCTCTCTGAACCCTAAACAACTGTAGTCTGGAATTTCTTTTTCTCTCTTTTTTTTTCCCCCTTATGATTTCAGGTTTTTCATAACATTTACTGACAACAGTCTGAACCTAAAGATTACTCTTTTTTTTTCAAAATATGCATGAAATCCTCCAGTGTGCATAACTACAGAGCCAGTGTGCTAGAAAAGGACAAGAACACAATGATATTTTGCCTGGTTTGTTTTCCCAGGCTCCAGATACCTATGGATTATGGGCTTCTTGAGCTAGAATCTGGTTTTGTGTATGCTTTCTGAATTTTTCTTCAGTAAAATACATGTAACATTCTTTGGCACTGATTCGTGATTTTCCACAGAAAATCTAGGGCATTACAAGTATTCCTCTATGCTGCTACCTTCATGTGGCTCTTTCTGCTTAATCCTATAGAGGTGGAGTGTAGGGTTTTGGACAGAACGACTCCATTTACAGCTCCAGCACTTTATTAGGATAACCCACCACATCCTCCAGTCTCTCAATCCCCTTTCATGGCTCTCCTTGGTCTCCGTCACTTGAAGCACCATTTTTGATCATTTTTAAGCTGTCAGGCTTGTGTCTTTTCACCCCAGCACCTCCATTCCCTCTTTTGCTGGGGATGCTCCTGCCAGGGACCCCATACAGGGCAGATTTGCTTGTGAAAAAGGCCCCTGTAGTGTGTTCAGAGCAGCCTTGTGCTGGAACTGAACCTGCTTTGCTCGGATGGAGAGGGTCCAGGCACCAGGCCTGGTTAGACCTTGGGTCCTCTTCCTCAAACTGTCATGAGACTGGAATCAGCAGTGAACTCCCATGTCTCAGACAGCTTGAGCTTTGCACAAATGGACTTCAGAACTTCCTATCAGCCCCATTACGACATTAGCTAAGATCCTATTTGATGGCATCACTTCCCCTGCTCAACATCTGACAGATTTGAACCAGCTGCAGACAGGTTAATGATCTCCCCCATTAGTGACTCCTCAGCCTTCTCACAGAGACCTGGTTCTTCTGAACATGATGGGGCTTGTTACAACCAACCAGAAAAGAGCACTGGGGCAGGAGGTAGTTCAGCCAAGACAAGACAGTGGTAGAGTTATGGGGAGCACGCCCAACACCAAAACATCCTGAATTCAGAACTGAGTTTGTGGTGCTGCTGTGATGTGCACAAATAGATTCTGACCTGGACACAGTGTTAGTGTAGCACTTGACCTGGATAATGGACCCAACTGGGGCCACCAGACTGGCTGTGGATGAGGATGTTTGGCTGGCAGGGCACGTGGACAGCACGTGCTCACACCAGCCTGCTGAAGCCCATGTAGACACACCTTAAGCAAAGCCCATCTGGAAGGGAAAACATATTGGCCATTTATTTAAAGGTTGTTGAACTGAGCTCTGCGTCCACAGTGTTAGCTGCTAATATTATTTCCCCAGTCTACAGCTTTAGGAGAGACCTTTATGGGAAAATTTACTGCACACAGCCTTTAATTCCTTGTAAACCAAAAGCAAACAGTTTAATCCCTGCTGGCATTACTTGTGCTTTGTTTGTCAGAGGGAAACAGAGAGGCGTAATTAACTGTCATGTTCTGCATGGACAACTGGCTCACAGAGGAAATAAATAAATAAGGGAGAAAATGAAACTTAAGGCCTAGTCATGCCCCCATAAACCATCCCAGACTGCAGCTTTTATTTTTAATTTGAATGACAGCTTCTATTCACAAGAGCCTCCCAGTCGGGTCTCCAAAGAGAGAGATCTTTCATTCCTGTCACCAGCCCTCTCTCCCCCCTTGCTTAAATAACTTCAGTTTGAAACTTGCAAATGACACTTGAATCTGCTTACAAATCATCATAATGAAACAAGGGAAACAAATCAGACCTCTTCCAGAAGTTTGCCAGAGCTTTTTTTCCTCCAACATCAAAATCTCCTATTTTCTACACGCCAGATGGCAATGTCTTCAGACAACTTCCAGTCTTGTAATGACAGAGCATTGTGGTGTTACATGCACCCCTGATTTAAACCCCAAACAGTCTGGGTTTTATTCAGATTATCAGAAAAGGATGCTCCAGCAAAGAAACAGCCAGATGACTGCCCTCACATCTTTAAATCAGGAGAATGCTACAACATATGCCGCAGCCAGTTTGGACTGCTGCTGGGAGGAGGTGGCCAAGTTCCCAGTTCACTGCTCAGAAGAGTTCTTGCTTCTGCACCAGGCAACTATACATAAGACAGTAGATTTTAACTGTACTTAGGTAAAAATGAAGAATAATTTCTCATCTTTCAGGATCAGACTTGTATTCAGGCCTAATTATCAATGGTACACATGAGCATTAAGATGTCATAATTTTGGCTGTTTGTCAGATCAGAGAAAAGAAAAGGTCTAAGAACAAGAGAAAAAGAAACTTTCATATTCCTGAACTTAATTCAGTGCATTATGAACATCACAGCAGGTTTCCTCTAGAGCAAGGTATGACTCACATCTCTTGCCCACACCTCCTGCCTCTCCCCTGCGTGACATTAAATAAGTGTCTGCAAAAGTGCCTAGTTACTAACAGAAATTCAATTCATCACACAGAAGAAGAGTAGTGAAAAGAAATATCAATCTTTTTAAGCCTTTGTGTTTCTTCTTCCAGCCCCCACCACCTCTTTTTCTGTCTCTTAATTTGGATAGATTTGCATTCTGGGAACTTTCAAAGAAGATAAATTGAATTAGGTGCCCACATCTGATTGGAATTCATGGTACCAGTTTGAAAGTTGCCACAAAAGACTTTGAAGGAATCAGAACTTCTGATTCTATTTTGACACCTTGGTTTCTTTTTACCACCTTTTCCTCATGTTTCAGTGGAAGACTTTATCCTCCTGACTTCTGGGTTGTCTTTTACCATCTCATGCTACTGCCCCTTCTGTTTTGAGCTCCCAACCATTATTTTTAAATTTCTGGTCTGCTTTGTGTATATCAGTTGACATTATGTCACTATCTATAACCACTTGTTACTGTATTATGCAACTACTTCTGTTATTACCCGGGCTATTAAACATGGACACCTTATTTTTAGAAGCCGGTTTTTATCTCCCAGGTTTGGGAGCTTGTCATATATTGTTTTTCAGACAAAAGAGCTCTCTTTTTGATAGCAGAGGCAGGCTCTGCTGCCTGTCATATAGACTAAACAGGAATTGGAGGCAGCTCCCTGTAGAGACAAGTGGACACCCAAGTCTGATCTCCAAGGCCACTAACAGGGTACTACAAATAGCATTTGATGGACACTGGGTAGAAAGAGATGTTAAGAACAGGACACTCCAGAAAAACTCAGAGAAAACTACTTGTAGGAAAGAAATAATAGATGTGTTTCTTTAATTAGGAGCTGAGAGATTGTTTGAAGCCCTACCACTAAGAGTAACTTCAGAGTCCTTGATGAAGAAAACAGCCTGAAGAAACTCTAATGTAAGCAAACAGGTAAGCTGACCAGGTCTACAGCACATCTCAGAGAGGGTATATTTGGATGTATTTACTTCACTAAACATCTCCAAGGAAGGGGAAATCCTGTTTAACTTGTGAGCGTGTATAAGGTTTGTATGACATCAAAACTAAAGCCAGATGGTGGGAACAGCACTCACTTCTCTGTTCTGTTATCCAAGTCACCAGCCATTGAATGGAGCAAGGCTGAAGGGAACAGCATCACAGACTATCCCTCTCACCTTCCCTGAAAGGAAAGATACTGTAAATACATTCAGAAAATAGGAGAACTATCAGAATTTCCTCTCCTTCACATCTTCTCTACACACACACCCCACCCCTACCCCTTCTTTTGCCATCAGAGGTCTCTAAAAAGTCATGTCTCCCGTTTAGAAGACATAGCTGTTTCCTGTGGAGGAACACACATGTGAGATAAATTACATCAAAAATATTACTTCAGGAGTCATTAAAATGTTCAAAAGACATCTTAATTGCTTCTTTAGTGAAGAAAGCAAAAAGAATACTGGGAAGAAAACAGGTGAATTAAAATGAGGCAATCAAAGCAAACCTGGCCCAGTGGAGTCCCCGTGGTCCTTCTTTACCTGTTTGTTATTACTTCTTAACAAGTGTATTTGAACCACTTCTGTCTATTGTAATTCTTCAACAATATTCCATTAGGATGTGAGAAACCATCCATTTAGGCATGAAGAATATGTTTCATTTCATTTCATTATTTAGCACACTTGGAAGAGATTTATCACGATTAATCTCAAGAGGAAGAAAATGAATTTGATACCTTTGGTGCAAATCAGCTTCTCAGCTGCTGAACTCCACAGTTTTGGCTGGCTAATTAGAAAGGAAAGTTTGCTACAACATCAATCCCCCTCTCTAAAACCTGTGTTTAAAAGCCCGTTCCTCTTCAGGACTGAAAATTGAAGCATATGCTTAATTTTAAGCACTCAATTTCTGAAGCACATGCTTCAGCATTGCTTAGAAGGATGACAGGCACAGGTACATTGAAGTGCCTTTCTGATGCCTCATTTTTTGATATTACAGTGGTCACCATTACAGCTTGTTTAGCCTGAAGGGCCAACTCTTTCTACATAAAGTTTTTATGATCTGATTATTTGTAGTTTCTAAGGAAATGTCTGACAGGCATTGGTTGCACCAGAATTTCCAGTTCATGCAGACACAGCCTATATATATCCTTCCAGTGCCTCCACCACAAGGTATCAGTTGCAGCTCAGTGAGATTCCCTGACTGCATCACTCTTGAAAGTGATGCTGGCACTTTGAGCTCAGTTTGGCTGCCAGGTGAGTGAAGCACTCAGTGGAAACCCTCCCAGTAAACTCACTTATGTCTGATCTTAATGAACCTGAATTAGTATCTCACCCTGATGGCAGATCTTAATGTAAAGCTTGGTTTATTTACAGGAAAAAGTAATTACAGTCACAGATTATGCTCGCTTCTCATTTTAAATGAGGTTTAAAATTCTGTGAACTCCACATGTCAGTTGTGACAGATCCTCAGCAGGTGTTGAGACATAGGAGTCCATGAAATCACATGTTATTTACACTGGCTGGGCGTTTAATCCAAATCCTCTTTAAGATACTGCACTGACACCTTTCTTGCCTGGTGCTTGGGAGGCTAGGGCTCCTCTCCAGACTAAAGGCAATTTTCATTAATTCTATATTATCCTGTAATGGGATGAAATATTGTGAGCAATATAAGTCAATTTTTTCCCCAGCTTCAATTTCATCCCCAAAAGGATATTTACCACAGCAAATAATGTGACATACAGCTGTCTGGATCAGAAGAAATCATTTCTTGATATTAAGGTTACAAGGAAAATTCTTCCTTCCTTGCCTATAACTCACTTTCCAGGGAATTTCCTTTATTTACCCCTTGCCAAATAAAAAACTTTCTGTGTTATGAGAAGGTTTTGTCCTTCCCCTCTTCTCATCTACCTCCCTAGTAACTGGAACTGAAACTGCAGGACAGGCCAGAACAGCTGCTTAACAGATTGACCAGTGTCCAACCTTTATCTGGAACAAAAACATTTACTTGCAACTTGATTGTAGTAATTGTACTTATAATTCCTTTGAACCACTGCACCATTCCAAAATGCAGAATCCCAATTTTAATTAAAAATTACTTAAACAATGTCTAAATTGGCCAGATAAACTGAATCCCTAATGTGAAGTGTTCTTTGTGGTTAATGAACCATTCCCCTGACAGTAAAGGCTTCGTACAAAATCACTGGTGTTCATAATGTGGTCCAATAATAACACTGTTCATTATTATTGTGATTATTTCTTGCTACAGGGGAAAGATGATTCATTAATAAATTCCCATTATTTTTTCTAATTCTGGTAATTATTGCCTTTCCATTTTGCAGCAGCGTGATGCCTAGATTAAAAGGTTAGGCAACCAGCTGTAAATATCAGATGGGCCTACTGCACACCTCAGGATATTGTATCCATGGAAATTCAAGAATGACACAGACTTGTTCTGTCACTCTCTGAGGCTTCCTGCATGAAATATGGACTGAGTTTATGATATATTACATCAAAGCTGATATTAGATCTTTGTAGTGTTCACACCTGGGAGAATTAGTATCGCAGAAGGCTTGAAAATAATATGGAGAAATGAGAGCAAAGGGACTCCTTTTCTGTGGGGATATGCAGCTTTTATTACTGGTAAAAAATGAAAGACTAACTGTAAGTGATATATATATATCACTATTTATATAATGATTTTAGCCATGCACACTATATATATAAGCAGTAAAATATATGATTAAAAGAAACCTTTAAATAGGAGTAACTTGACTAGAGTGTGAGAACAGGTTTCCTCACAATACAAACAGTAGGAGTCAGGATTGCTGAAAAGTTCATTGCATAGAGACCTACTTTATTGCAGTTTTGATCAGGTTAATTCACATGGGCTTGATTACCAAACTGCCACAAATTCAGGGATCTTTTGTATATAGCATGCTTTAAATAAATACATAAAGTACCATGTCTTGCTGACTCCTTGCAATGCAGTGACAGGACAGCAGTGTGTGGTCATGGACATTATTTCCAAAAGGAGAAATCTGATCTCATCTACTACAGAAAAGATGGAGCACAAGTGAAAATGGTCAAACTGTCCCAGACTAAGGGACCCTCTTGCCTAAGGATCTGTCATCAACAGTGGATGCCTAGAGTCACACCTTGACAATTTTCTAGCCCTCCTTAAAAGCTACTATCTGCATTTTGTAGAGTTTCCAAAATAATATTCATATATCCTCCCCAAATACCTTTATCCTCAATCTAACAACCCCGTCAAGGTTTCTCTCAGCTGTTATGAAATATGGAGTGCCCTGGTTAAAAGCTTAGTCTGAACTGCCCAGCAAAAGCAAAGCTGTCACACACAAAACATGCACAATTGTCTTTATTTACCTCAGTAACTTCCTAATCTCACAGATGATATGTTGTAAAAGTTCTTAGGGGTATAAACAAATGCCACTTATGGCAGGAAACCTACTGATAGTGGCAAGAAAATATAAAGCTGAAAAAAGTAAAAGGTGGCTGTGATATCACAAAGTAGCTAGGTCCAGGTAACAGCTCTAGCTATCTTTCTCTTGTATACCATTGGCTATCACCACATGCTTTATATAAAGCAAGATATTGGCAAGAGATAGCTCAAAAAGTAATTAGCTTGTATTTCTTAGAAATAACATAGAGCACCAGAGTGGCCTGGGCTGGCTGAGCACTGAGGAGGCAGAGTGCTGGCAGGCAGGCAGTGCAGGGATTCAGCAATTTCTGTAAATGTAAGGCAGGACAGGCTGTGACTTTTGCCTTTAAGACACTATTGTTCTCCACTTCTGCACCAGGGGCTAAATCACAACCAGATCTGGACACCTAAACTCTCTCCTGAAGTCATATGAACAGTGGCTTTTGAGGCAAAGGACTGTCATAATTCCCTCTCTACAGAAGAGGAGCCCAAACAGTAAGAGATTAACAGCCTAATGTGAAAGACAGACCTGTTGGAGAGGGTCCAGAGGAGGGCTACAAGGATGATGAGAGGGCTGGAACACCTCTCCTATAAAGACATGCTGAGAGAGTTGGGCTTCTTCAGCCTGGAGAAGACAAGGCTCAGGGGAGACCTTATTGTGGCCTTCCAGTATCTGAAGGGGGCTACAAGAAGGCTGGGGAGGGGCTTTTTAGAGAGGCCTGTAGTGATAGGACGAGGGGTAATGGGTTCAAACTGGAAGAGGGAAGATTTAGATTGGAAATTAGAAGGAAATTCTTTATCCTGAGGGTGGTGAGACACTGGAACAGGTTGCCCAAGGGGGTTGTGGATGCCCCATCCCTGCATGTGTTCAAGGCCAGGTTGGATGGGGCCTTGAGCAACCGGTTCTAGTGGGAGGTGTCCCTGCCATGGCAGGGGAGTTGGAACTAGATGATCTTTGACATCCCTTCCAACCCAAACCATTCTATGATTCTGTGAAATATGGGGCAGCACCAGAATCTCAGCCTAGGACTCTAAACACTCAGCTTAATGCCTTAACCACCAAGGATATTTTCCTCAGAGACCTTTTAAACTACACCAGGGTCCACATGGTCAGCTTTTCTTTGGCATTTCTTACAGTAAAATTCCATAAATTGCTCTTCTAAAATTCCAAAATCACAAAATCTTCTATATCCTCATCAACTTTATGAAGATCTTGCCCAGCAGTAGCCTGCAGAATAAGTCAAGTCCTTCTCCCAGCAGGCACAGCAACACAACATATTTCCAGTATTTTGCCTGTCTTCTCTCACTGTGACCAAGACAAAGAACTGAAACAAAAGAGGCTTATAAATGCTAGATGCCATTGTGATGGATTAGGGGCCAACTGCTTCCACTGGCAGCACTGTCCCCACACCTCTCCTTCCCCCTGTGGTAGAAGGAGCACCTGTACAGGTATCTTTTTGGTCTTCTTTGGAGGGCTTGTCATAAGGACAAAGTCCAACTGGATCCACCTGATCTGTCTGGTAGAGTCAGGACTCCATCACAGCTTCTCTGAAATACATTAACATGTTTTGAGTGTACCAAGACATAGCAGCAATGTAATGCCAGGGTATTAAACTTCATTTGAGTCTGGATTTAATCCGCAGCTCATTTTGCCTTGCTGACACTTCAGGATTCTGTTCTTTTCCTTATTTTGTGCAAAGCAAGAGTAATGTCATTGCCATTATAAGTGCAAAGCCCATGCATTGATCTTTTCCAGCTCCATTTAAGTTAATGGAAAACTTACTATTAATTCTGTTTGGAATTCACTCAAACCCTATGAAGAGAAATGAATTTTTCCCTACCTGCATTTTTTTTTAAATGCTATAATGTGTTCAGGGCAGAGGCACATAGTCATTTTTTTCTGATTGTGTATTCATTGCCTGTAAAACCCAAAGCTTATTGGTGGACTTTAATATAGACCCAACAATTCACAAATAAGTCTATAAAATGGCCTATGCATTCATCTTTTGTTTGATGGCAAATGTTTATGCCAGTGGCATTGTAAATACAATTTCAGTGGGTAACTGAGAAATACATAGCATGCATTAGAAAGAATAACTTATAACTTGTTATTTGAATACTAGTGTTAGGGCACCATTTGGATAATTATGTCTAACAATTTCCTATAATTCAGCACAGTCTTCTTCTGCAATAGAGTCTCTTATCTCACAGTTGCCTGGAGGAAAAAGTTTTGGGGGGAGAACACTCAGAAGAAAGGCTTCTAGAAGCACATTCTTGCAAGGAATGACATTTTGTCTCCCTTCCCAGCATGTATGTGAAATGTGGATAAAATTCAGCAGTAGTCCTGGTGTTAGCAGGAGCTCTAACAAAATAAAAGGTGATTTTATTCTGCCAGTCAAATAATGTATTTTGCAAGGAATGGATTTTTATCTACACTGACATCTGAATACCACAAAGAAATCTGATTGAACTTCAGAGA
This sequence comes from Brachypteracias leptosomus, assembly GCA_013401335.1. Classification (NCBI taxonomy): domain Eukaryota; kingdom Metazoa; phylum Chordata; class Aves; order Coraciiformes; family Brachypteraciidae; genus Brachypteracias; species Brachypteracias leptosomus. The sequence goes on from VYZX01010485.1 coordinate 62,755, forward strand.
TGAAAAGCAGAAGCATGTGTATCCCTAGGGTCAGACAGGGAAACAATGTGTAAAGTGTCAGGTGGGTGTAAAATGTGCAGGATATCCTGGTGATATCAATGACAAGAATGCAACAGGAGAAGCAGCAAATCTTTGTGGACAGTGCTGGAATTAAATATACTAGAGAAGAACTATGATGTCTCCCACCTCTTCTTTAAAGGTTAATTTTGGAATCTGCCCACTGCTCTCTGCCAACCTGATGGGATGTGCTGCTAAAATGTTTCCATTTCTTTGTGCCCTCAGAACATAGCAGCCAACAGGAATTAACTTCTTTGCTTGGCACATAAGAACCATGAAGGCTGTTGCACAGTAGAAGATTCTCCACAAACACTGGGATCCTAACATGATGATGACATCAATGGTTCTTTTTGATGTGAGTCTGTGAGAAGCAAAATACTTTCATATAGTGATGTTTTCTTAGAGGAGTGTACAACCACACACGGAAAAAGACTGCAAAGATTTTGGAGCAAAAAATAAATTCTCTGGGAAACAAAGATAATTTCTAGCTATGAAATATGGGCTTTGCCCTGCTAAAATGGTGCCACTATTTTCACCCTGTATCTTGATAAAGGGACTTGTCTCATATCCAAATCTAATGATAATTTAATCTAGGGGAAGGTGTTTCAGTTTCTTATTTGATATTTCACATAAAGATACTGATGGGGGCAGGAGAAGTACTAGTATTTTTTTGTCATTGAAAAGCAGGGGGATGTTTGGGCATAGAAGAAAAAAGACAGAGGAAAGATACTGCAAGAATGAACAAGATATGAGAAGGGAGAGCTGAAAGAAATCACAGGTATAGAAATCACAGCTAGAGACTGTCACAGCACTAGACAAAATATGGGTTATGCCATGCAACACTTTCAAAATGAAGCGTTTTAGAGGACCACAATACTGGTTCAGCTTCTTTTCTTTAACCTCATGCACCACTTTATTACAGCCAAGACTGAAAAAAGAAGTCACAGAAGGACATTCTTCCTTGTGACTAGAGCCACTCCTTGCTGAAATACAAAGTTTCAGTTGTCTGAGGTTATTGTGGATTAATGCTGAAGTATGGCTAAAAGTCTGAGTTGAAATAAATTCCAATATTTTTGGTTTTAAATAAAAATTAATTTTGAAGTTTTCAAACTTAACTATTTTTATATTCTATTTTGAAGTAATATTATTTTAAAATCTGCTTGAATTCAAAATGGTAAGACAGAGAAGGAAGACAAGAAGCAAAAATATATATTGAATTTTGAGGTGGGCAAAGTAATTTTGTTGATGAAGTTATTATTATTTTGGTTTGACTGAAATATCAGTTGTCCCTGCAGTTTAAATTCTGACATGTTTAGTCTTGTTTTATTAAACCATCTTCCCAGGCATGGTTATGTCAAAGTGCTGTACACTTTTTACTAAGCAATTGCATGTGATGAGGGATTGCACTTAGAATGAGAAAATATAAAAGAGCCAATCACCACCACTTATGCTGATCTGCTCACAGCCAGTCAATAGGAAATGGACCCTAGATCTCCAACCTTGAATAATTTACACTGTGCAATGGAAACTTTATTTCAGAATAGGCAAGTGCTCACGGTTCCAAAACGCTAGAACCCTTGGGGATTAAACCAACAAGAAAAGAAGGAGGGAATGATTAAAAGTTAAAAGCATTTTGATTATTTCTTTGTTATCAGATGGAAATTGCACTGTACTGAGTGCATATACTTTAATTGTAATGTGCTTTTGGACAGACTTCATTTTATTTTTACCTCTGCTGTGGAGATGACACCATTTTATGGTATTTCTTCACTTCTGTCAAAGAGAGAGAATAATTCTGTGGGACACTATCTGGCTGAGGTCTCTCTCTGATGCAATGTGTTCATTTAATGGTGACAAACAGTTCCCATTTGGAGACGTTCATCAGAAGAGCTTAGTTAAGTAAGGAACTTTCTAATAATTTTTTGGGTAGGCAAACATTCAAAGGAAAGAAACAAGTGAATAGCCTAAGGACATCAGCACAATAATCATTGTCCTTCCCAGGCCATTTGACTGGATCACAGAATAAGAATTTTGAGGCTGAAGACTCAGCATATTTTTCTATAGGCCCCTTCCTCTCCAAGGGGATTTGAAGATACAGGGGTTGAAATTGGTATCATAATGAGTAATATATACTGCACAGAAGAAATCCATCATATCACAGATGAACAAAAGTAGTTGTCCTTATCTGTAACATCTTTGATGATCCTATTATTGTTGTATTTGCATTGTTTGTATGATCCAGACACCATTTTTCTTTGCCAGTTATTTATTTTTGACTGTGATGAGCCTGTCCCTCGGTTAATATGTTTTCATTTTGTGAAGTAAATGGAAAACCTTTGTTGTACCTTGCAGAGTCTCTCTATGATCCAGAGCGTGGAGACTCAGAAAGCCTCCCTCAGGTTCACTCTGAGAAATGTGACAGATAGCAAATATGCAAATATAGACAGTGATAGAGGAATAAGATCTTTCAGTGTGTGCAGCATACGTACTCCCAAATATGCCTGGCAGGTTATAGCATACACTAAGCCTTTCTTGACAGTCTTCAGGCAATCAAGAAACCATCTAGACAGAATGAAGTGTAGGGCAGAAGGAGACATATGGAAGGGAGTATCTTTCAATCTAAGTATGGAAACAGCCCATGAGATCCACAGATTGCTACTGCCCATACATGCTGAAGGACTGGTAACTTCTGGGATCACAGAATCACAGAACATTAGGGGTTGGAAGGGACCTTGAAAGATCATCTAGTCCAACCCACCTGCTAGAACAGGATCACCTAGAGCAGGTCACACAGGAACATGTCCAGGTGAGTTTTGAATGTCTCCAGAGAAGGAGACTCCACAACCCTCCTGGGCAGGTTGTTCTAGTGTCTGTCACCCTCACTGTGAAAAAGTTTTTCCTTATGTCTACCCATGATGGATAATCCTTTACCAGGATGAATAATGGGGTTCTGAGGTTTTTTACGTTTGCATCTCTGGTCTAAATCTAAGCTGGTCTTGATGTGGAATTATTACAAAACTAGTACTAGTATATTTAGTGGTTGTTTCCACCAGTTTTGTAGTTGCCAGATATCTTTCCTAACAAGCCTCACTATCATATGATGAGGAGTAAGAGGGCAGAAAACCAGCAGATGTCCTCAACATGTGCCTTTTCTGCTGGACTGTTTGGGCAGGCAATAGCACTGTGGAGCACTGAGTAGCTATGTTGTTACAGCTTGTGGTGGTGCAGCCACAGCAGCAGCTGCAAATGCAAATGCAAACTAAAGTAGCTGTTTTGGCTCAGGTAAAAGACCCTGCTTTGGTGGGGTTCACCTCCAGGAAGCCCATCTCTTGCAAAGCTTCCATGCAGCCCACATAGATCCAGAAGTTGGTTCTATACTACAGGTTTATTAAGGGATAATATTCCAGTCATGCTTTAGGACTCAGGCACCAGAAACTTGTTCATCATTCTGTATGATGTAAGGACAAACACCACTTTTCTGAGGAAGAGGAAATAAATGTCTAAACTAATCAGAGGAGAAGAGATGGGTAATTTGTCTATTTCTGAAGAAACTCACTGATCTCTAGATATTACTAGTCTCTCTAATTTAGAAATGAGCAACATATTTCATACTGTCTTCAGGATGCACCTGATTGCACTAAATAACATGGTGCTTCCAAAACCTAAACAATCGACCTCTCTGTGTACTGGTCCATTCAAATGCTGAAGAAAGGGTTTCCAATATTGAGAGAAATGAGGGGATTTTCCCTTTCAGGGAAGGAAAGTGAGGACACAGCCTGCAAGTGTGAAATGTGAAACAGAATAAAATTGAAAGCAATAGAGGAGAGCAATCATCCCATGCAATTCTTTCATTTTAAGCATCAGTGAGCAGTGAAGCTGATGAGAACATTCAGCTTGCATTTACCAGAAAGTACCAGTCTAAGTTTGAGAGATAGGTGCCAGTTACTGTGTGGGCCTCACTTGAGAGGGGATTTTGCATATGGAGGACCATGATGACTGAAAAAAAGCATGACCTTAGGCACCATAAAATTTGATTGCAAGGAAGATGAAGCTCTCCTGCCAAAAGGACAAAGGCAAAGTAATGAAACAAGGATTTGATTGACAGTATGTTGACTGACAGGAGTATTACCCATGTCATGCTATAGGGTGCTCAGCTGTGGTCTCTTAAAGTGGGAAGCAAAGACATTATAGACAGGTCCAGCAGTTTATGAGCTCAAGGATGCAAACCTGGTATTTCATAGGACATCATCTAAACTAGAAAAGACCTAAAGACGTGAAATAATCTATTCAGTGATGAAAAAAATGACTCGAGCTTTAATAGAAAGGAGGAAAACCACCAAAGGTAGAGATTATTTTTTTTCCCCACTTAAGAAGATTTCCACATGGGGACTGAGCAGGGGTGTAGAGGCCAGAAGTCTGTGCAGATGCAGTAGATGCATTCACTCACCTGCTTGGCCACAGACTTTCTTATTCTCATCAACGAATTGTCATTCTTCAGGACACTGGCTACTCTTAATTTTGGTTGCAAATATAGGATCCCAAAGGTAAACAGAATTCTTTGGAGGTAGACCAAAAAAGTTCTTTTCAGAACATTCTACTTTTTCTTTTCAAACTTTGATCTGCCATGTGTTCCAAATACTCTGTGATGCCTTTGTTATTTTGATTCCTTCTTTGGTCTTCATCTCAAAAACAATCTGAAAAGATCTCATTCACAAAGTAATTTTAAGGGGAAAAAAAGAAAGATTTTCCCCAAAGTTACTAATCTGTAGCACTTGGTTTCCACGTTGTGATATGCAGAGTCCTATGGTTCTGCAGTCCACTTAGGAAAAGTCCCTAAAAAGGCAACAAAGAATTTTTTTTTTCCAATTGTAAATTCAGAAACATTAAGAGTGACTATGTAGAAGTATCAATCTGGAAGTTGAAAAAGGGAATTAAGAAGAAACTTAGGGTTGTAGCTGGTCTATTAATGGTCTCTTAAATCTATCAGAAGTCAGAAGAGGTTAGAGTTTAACTCCAGGCTCATGAAAAAGCAAGGCCAAGATGATACCATTGCTACAGGAAGGACTGGAATAGCTAGAGGAAAAATGTTTCATTTAATAACAACCTTGATGCTTCTAAACTGTTTTTTTGCTGCTCTCCATCCACTTTTCAGTGCATTCCCCAGGGAGTATCCAGTTGGAAACACCATTTTAAGTTGAAAGTGAGCAGATTTTAAATTCAGGTGATTTTAGGTTTCCTCCCCTCCAAAGCCCCATCAGAACTGCCCTCTCCATAAAACCTTTTGGCTTTGAAAGCATATTTCAGCAGAAATATATTTTGTTGAGACAAGTGCTCTGCACAGATTTGACTGGAGTTTAAGCACTGCTGCAGGGTGTGCCACTCGACCTCAGGAGGAGAGCAAGCAAGGCAAGTGCCTTGGGCCAGCATTAGCCCAAGGGAATATAGAAATTCCTTCACTGAGAAAAAGGGCATGTGTGTGATGAAGTAGAACAGTTGTCATTAAAGGTCTGTGTTTAGGTGAAAGCAGCTTTGGTCTGTGCCAAAGGCAGTTCTATTCCCTTGCAAGCTTTTCCTTTCTGCGTGAAACTCAGGTGAATAGTTTTTAATCACACACCACAGTTTGCGGTCCCAGAAGGGGGAATTTTCATCAAGAGCATCGATCCTTTCTTCCATAAAGGGCTTCAGAACCAGGTGGCTGTGCTTTCCAGCACATCATGAAACATGAGATTTATTCCAGCAAGCACCCGAGTGCGTCACACTTTACAGGATATTTCTGAACCTGTTGAAAAGTGCTGTTTTTGGTAACTGCATGTAATTTCTCTTCCCTAAAACTGGTGCTCTGTCACTATTTAATGTCTCATTCCCACATTAAAAACACTAAGCTGACATTTTCTATGGATGATCAAACTTTTGTGTTGGGCAGAAGGGTGATATCATATCGCCCGTGCTCCAGAGAGTTCCAACGTTTAGGATTATGAAATCCACAAAGAAGAGATAGAAAATCAGTCTGATCAGTAGGAATATGAGGTAACATTTAAAATATACGGTTTTTCTTTCTTTTGTCTAAATATCCTGCACCCTTTGTTTATGAGCTGAATCCCTGCTGTGAAAACTAGAGCAAGTGGAAGTACAGGATGTCATTTTTCTGATAAGGTTGACCTTTCCTCTTTGTGACTCTGACTCGTTGACCAGGTCTTGTAAGATAGTAGGACTGTGGTGCCTCCTCTGTGGGATAAATCTCACTCCATTGAGATAAGAAAAGGCCAAGCTGTTAAGTATGTATTTGGCCAAGGAGGGTTTTTGATTGTTCAGGAACAGAATTGGGCAAGTGCTTTAAACAGAGAAGTGCCAGAGGAGGCACATCCTTGGATCCGGTTCACTGCTACATTCTTTTAAGTCTAACAGCAGAGACAAAGTCAAGTGATTAAGCCAGGAAAATACATACTCTCTAAAAAAGTACCAAGTAAGAATGAATTAAGTGTCAAGTGTCATCCTGCAAGCCTACGACATGCTTACAGACATTTTCTTGGCTATGATACAAAAGCTGAAACCACACTGGTGACCTAAGGTGGCCCTGAAGTCTACAAACGAGATGCCTATATCCTCACTACAACTGCCTGGAACAAGAAGATAAATTAATTATGAACTGCTGTTCCTGACCCAGCCAGAACATTGATCTAATCTTTCCTCTTTTTTTTTCTTTCTATTTAGTCCTGATGTAAGGTTGTATTTATAAGAAAAAAATATTTTCCTTGTTCAGTGCATCCTTTTGTGTCCGCGTCCCACTCTAACAGTGCTTGAGTAAAGACAGAGACAAGGTGTCCATCAGTTCTCTGTAACAAGTGAACATGTGATGTTTAAGTAAACAGACTGGGCATTTGATGTCCTGTTCTACAGTTTAATTCTAGCAGTCACTGATTATAAATAGCTCTTTAAAAAGAAGCAGAGGAAGAAAAAATGATCTGAGATGGCAGGCTAATTCAGTCTCCATCTAGAAAGTTAACTACCTATGATGACATGTACTCCTCATTTTGAGGTATGTTTCAGAAGTAAATGAAACGTGAAAATTTAAAGGGAGGCTAGGGAAAAGCAAAGTTAGTAAGATCCAAATAAAATGTCATCCCTCTTCTCCTCTCCTTCACCTTCTGCCACTAATGAAGGTAGAGTCACCACAGCAAGAAATTGGATGTCTGACTCTGCTCCCTTTGAAGTCAGTGACAAAATTCCCATTAATTTTTACTGAAGCAGGCTCAGATTTTTAATTTGCAGTGTCTGTTTCACAGTGGAATGTATATATTGTCTCAGCAGCACACCTTTGTGCTGCCCAAATCCATTGAGATGCTTTGCACTCATTCAGCAGAGTGGGTTGGGCTCGTTTCAGCTTTGTTAACTGATAGCTAAACACACAGACTGGTCGCTTTTCAAATGCTAAATTTTAAGCTCCTTCTACTCTGGTAAAATACATGATGTTCTCTGTGCACTCTTGTCAAAACAAGCAAGATCTTTAAGCATATTCTGTGTATTGATTGAGTCCTCAAATAATCAGAGGCAATGCCATTCACCCTTCTAATGTCATGTCTTTCCAGAGCTCAAGACCTTGTCTATATACAAGTGTTGCATGAGTTTAAGTGATTCAAACCTAGATGGATCACGTTAAAGCAGAGCAAACTCTCCCATTACGTGCATTTCAACAAGTTCAAATCTCCTTTGAACTGATTTAGCTTGTGGCCCTTTGTAAGCTAAGCCAAGCAAGTAAAATAAGAGATAAGCTGGTTGAAGTACATCATTTTAAACTGGTGCAACTTTTCTTGCACAGGTAACACTTAAGAACAGGAGTTTCAGGCACAAATAGGAACTTCTTTCAGAGACTGCAACTCGTGAATATGGCAGAAGGTCGTAAGTAATTTTGCACCTATGTATGCTAAACTTTATTGTCTGAAGAGCAGGATACAGTGGTGCATGGACCTTAACTCATACACAAAATTTGGGGAGAGGGTAAAGAGAGTCTGCTGAACATCTTTACCCCAAATCCATTTCAAAAGGGAAGAAATATGTTCAAAGACAGATGGGTTTTCAGTTAAGCCCTTGTCTGGAGTGTATTTCTATCCTTACCTCGGGTTTCTTTTACTAGGAATGCCATTTAGACCTAGAAGGAGAGTAGGTCTCCTTTGGGTGCTCAATTCTTCTTGGCCCCAGCAATTTGAAAGCCCAGCTGCTATGAGATGGGTTGTTGGGAGGCAGCAAAGGGAAGCTGGCTCAACTTCTGCCCCTCCCACAGCAATTTAAGACCTTGAATCAAAGCTGCTCTTGAGGTGCTGCTATCTACATTGGATTCAAAGTACAGAGCAGCTAAAAACCCATAAGCCTTCGGGAAAAAATACAAGGGAAGGGCTTTTAGCTTGTGCTCAGGGTGCCTATGCTAGAAACATTTGTAACTAGGAGAGAGTACACTGGCTTTTGGCTCTGCTCTGGAAAGCAACAATTATTTTACATTAGACAGTCACAGGATAATTAAAAAAATCAACAGAAAATCCAGAGCACAAGGATTGAAATTCATATATTCCACTCTAAGCTGAAACCAGCCAATGTTCAAAAACCAAATCATCTAGGACTAAGAGGTGAACATTGAGTCCTGTCTTTTATATCAAAGCAGGTCTGCAAAGGATGGGGGTGTCAAAGGCCAAAGGAACGATGGGATTTATGAAGAAGAGGAAGAGAAATGCAGAACTGAAAGCAGAGGTGATGTACAAAATTATTTGCATCTGGTCCAACTCCAAACATTTCACATAACTGCACTTGACTGAAAAGCACTGAGACCCTGCCAAAGCACAGCACTTCCCAGGCAAGTCTTCTGACCCCTCAAGCAGTCGCTTGGAGGAGCATCTTGGAAAACATATCTCCGTTTATTTTGACGGGGAACAGTTTCCCTCAGTCATAAGTGTCTCAATAATCCTTTGTGAATGGCTGAAGTTATTGAAACCTCCTGCACTGCAGTAATATATTCCTTCCTCTAACAGAAAGACTTGTTTTCTGAAGGTTTATTGGAAAATGAAAGTCTCATATAAAATGTATTTCAGATCATTTAACTTTCCTCTCTCCTTTTATAATCCAATGAATGTTATTCATTTTAGTAATCTCCTTGTGAGCCTAAGTACCATGGGGGTTGAGATTAAAATACAGTGCATATGAATCTGGGTTCATAAAAGAAATTAAGTCTCTTCTTGCTTATAAGGTGGGAGTCACTTGATTCAGCCAATGCAGCTGAGAAATGGGATGCAAGTAAACTGCTGCTAACTGATTTTTATTCTTCTGTGTCTACACAAATCAAGTACAGATGGCTCAGCTACTTCTAAATTAGGGTTGATAAAGCTAACACATCTCTGCAGGAAATCCTTTCTTGAGATATTAAACCTGCAGCCCATAGCAGGATTTTTGTAGCACTATCAGCCTATGTGATGAGTGACAAAGATTAGCAGTGAGCTGATGTCCATGGCAATTTTTCCTTGCACTGTTTCAGCAGAGATGGGGGCAGTAATGTAAGTACAGATATGACTGATTGTAAACGTGCTGCCCTTGGCTGGGAGCAAAAAATTAAACCCACAAGTACTTATCCTTTGATAACAGTGGCCTCCATTGAAGCCAGTCCAACTGTGGCCCAAGATACTTATACTGAAAAACACTTGGACACTCCTTGGTTTTCACCAACAGCTGACAGAACCAAACAACTGAGAACTGCTTTATTTCTTACCCTGAAACTTAAAAGAAGAAAGTTACCAAACTCAGCTTCAAATTCCTGTGAAATTGAATATGATTGATGGCTTCTTGCAATTTTAAATAATACCCTCTAATGCTTTATTCCAATTCTTAAAATGCTTTTGTTTTAAGACATCTATTCCTGACAGGTGCTTTAATTCTAAAAAAAAAAAAAAAAAAAAAAAAAAATTAGCAATAAAAAAAAACTGCTAAGTTTTTTTTTTTTTTTTTTTTTACACCTTCC